>CAUYQV010140392.1:0-40159 GCA_963574575.1 Galagoides demidoff
AAGAAAGTAACATTCACATTGTCAAATAAGAGTATGTCTATTACAGAATGCTTTGACTCTGAGATTCAGTATGGAGTCATCAGTTAACTTCTTCTTTTTTTAAGACTCAAAAAATAGACAACTAATATTTATAAATAAAAAATAATTTCAAAAAACAGATCATGCCAAATCTTATAGAAAATAGAAAAAGAAGAAATACTTCAAAATCATTCTACTTGATCTGGATTACACCTGATATTAAAATCAGAGAAAATATATTATTATAAAGGGGAAATTACAAACATATTTCACCTATAAATGAGGAGGCAATATCCTAAACAACATATTAACATGTTGAATTAAAAATTAATGTTTAAGTAATGCACTTTGGTCAAAATTAAATCCAATTTATGTGAGAATTAGTCACTATTTTCTTTTCTTGTTTTTTTTTCCCTTTTCCTTTACCTCACCCCCTCCTCCCTTCTCTGTCTGGTCTCCCCTTCCCCTATGCCCCACCATGTCATCATTAATTATCCTTATATCAAAATTGAATATATAGGGATAATTAATTCTTGCCATGTACAAAGGACAAAGTTATTTTAAATCCCTTTTATTAATAGCTTTCAGAAGAAACTAGTAATGATAAGTAAGATGAAGGTGAGTGTTGATAAACTTAGTATCAACAGAGAAATACATTTTGATAAAAGTTAGTACCTTAATTAGACCTCATACTCTTTCAGAGATCATTAGAGGTGACAAAATAAAAGACAGAAGAGCAGTTAAACTTTCTTTTGTAACTGCCAGCAAAACAAAGATGAAGGAGAAAAGTCATATTGGAAGGGGTAAGTAGAAGAAATTGTATCAAGAAAGTCCATGTAACACTGCAAATGACCTATCAACTATTTCAATATTTAGTATTAAAATGGTGACTGTTTACCAGCATGTGACACAGCAACTTGGAAACTAGGAAGAGCTCCATTTCAGAGCCCAAAGCTCAGGGAAGATAGATCTATGATTTTCACATTAACCTGGATGGTCAAAAGACTTTCTCTTATTATGTAAAGTGAGTTATCAATAGCAAAAGTGATATTTTTAAACGAGATATATTTTTCCTTTCAGTGTATGTGTCTAATTTTTGAGTCAAGAAGGGAGTTTCTGCTAATAAGAAATGAAAAGGCATTGTTACAAGTTGAGCTGTGTCCTGCAAAATTCCTGTGTTGAAGCTCACCCCCTAATCCCTCAGAATAGGACCGTATCCGTAGATAGGCTCTTTATAGCATAAAGTAACATGAGGTCATATGGGTGAGCCCTAATCTAATGACTTGTGTCTTTATAAGAGAAGGTCACAGGCACACAGAGAAAGTAAACAAATGAACACACCAAGAGATGGCCCTTTACAAGCCAAGGAGAGAAGTCTTAGAAGACACCAATCCTAGTGGCATCTTGATCTTGGAATTTTAGCCTTCAGAATAGTAAGAAAATTACTAAGAGCTGTTTAAGCTATTCAGTGTGTGGCTCTTTCTTACAGCAGCCCTGGCAAACTCATACAGGCATCTTTCCAAAATTTCTAAATCCAGTTGTTTCTTAGGTCAAATCTTACATAGAAGAGGGGCTTAAATGTGCTCTCATTAGTATGAAAAGAAGAAATTTCATCAGCCTGTCTGACTGCTCCAGGTCTACAGGTGTTAGTGGCAAGACTTATTTCCACTTTTAAACACAAGATTTTCCCCAAGCCAGGTCCAAAACTGCACGCTCACTTTTCCACTTTAAAAATGCTTAGCAGATGGAACTACTAAAGACTTGATAATGTATAGTTAATGAATGAAAGAAACATCTCTCTCTCCATGTCATTGTTCTCAAGACCCTTTTCCCAGCTGTGCACAGCAAAGGAGCCACTCTGAAAAGAAATAACTGAGTGAAGTTAAAGAGTGAACTCTATGAAACAAGCGATCCCGCTTCCTGCCACTTGTGTCTTTGTCAAGCAACAGGAACACCAGAGTCTCCCGAATGGAAGGGAACAATGACCTATTTATTCTGATATCCTGTCTCCTACTGAGACTTATGCCAGGTTCTTTTGAGGAAGGACTAACCACCACATAAGCACCCCATTGTGTACCACTTGATTGAGTGTGGAGTTGGGAGACTTTGGAGAGTTTGGGAAGGGTGGTTTTCTTCCTGAAACATGTGGGATGTGTAAACCTTATCCAGTCATTTTGCCCCCCTATTTGAATGCCTGGGGACTTTAGCTAGCAGGATTTCTGAGCCGACATACGTGTGCTGTGAATAGTGATAGCACGCATATCACTGTGTGTTTTATTATTTTCAACCACACTTGGATTTCTCTGTGCCTTGCTTTCTCGACCTTGAGTAAATCTCATGTGTTCAACTACCTACTCTTATATGCAGAATACTAATACTCTCTAGTAATGCACACTGATCCATCTTTAATCTGGATCCATTAAGAATTTATGGTCTCCAACTTTAGCTGGAACATCAGGACAATTATTTTATCATCTCCCTTTGATATGCCTATTTTTCATACTGTTGCAAACAAACAAAACAACAATAAAAAATAACTGTTTTCACCCTGGAATGCTTTAGAAACCTTAAATGCATCCGTGTCTTTCCTACTACTTACATTATTGTGTTAGACATCTGATGTTTGCCCAATCAATGCTATCACCTTTTGTATTACATATCATACCTTTATTCATAAAGTTTCAAAATATGCCAACAATTTTAATATCTTAAGTGAGTAGCTTTTTTTTCTTCTCTTTCTTTCTTTCTTTTTTTTTTTTTGAGATAGACTTACCTCCCTTGGTAGAGTGCTGTGGCACTGCAGCTCACAGCAACCTCAAACTCTTAGGCTTAAATAATCCTCTTGCTTCAGCTCCCCACCCCCACCCCCTGCCCAAGTAGCTGGGAGTACAGGTGCCCACCACAAACCCTGGCTATTTTTTTAAAGATGACGTCTCCCTCTGGCTCAGACTGGTCTACAAACTCATGAGCTCAGGCAATCCACCCACCTCAGCCTCCCAGAGTACTAGTATTACAGGTGTGAGCCCCCACACCCAGCCTAATGAGTAGCTATTCATGAAGCTTAAGACATTCCACCCCCAAATATGACTACCAGAATAGGCCACCTCCAGAATATGTTTCTGCCAGGACTTAGAAAGCAATACCCCAAAATTAAGGTTCAGGAGCAAAAGTTTTTCTCCAACCTTCTTCTGTCCTCCTGTCTTTAGGTCCCATTCTCCCCTGGAGCCAGCCATAGAAACTAAGATCTCTCCTTCCCCAAGGTGGGTCCTGGAAACCAGAACACTTTTCTCCAAAGCCACCCATAAAACTAAAAATATTACTCTAATTTTCCCTTTACCTTTCTGTTTAAAAACTGGCCATAAAATAAAGTTATCTGGCCTTCCCTGTTAAGACACCCTATTCAGAAAGAGTCCTGTCCCATACCCCAAATGAAGGAATGTATACTCAGAGTGGCTAGGAAGAGCTTGCTGGGTTTCCCCACTCAGTCTACTAACATTAGATCACACCATTCTGGTCCAACCATATTTCTACGTGGCTGTCTATACTTTGTTGAACCTAAGTGTAAAAATGAACAATTTCCCCTTTGTCTTTGTGTTTTCATTCTGAAAGACTCCAGTGTACATGTTAATAAATTTACGTACTGGCATGGTGGCTCACACCTGTAATCCTAGGCAGGAAGACTGCTTGAGGACAAGAGTTCAAGACCTACCTGACCAACATAGGGAGACTGTGTCTCTACAAAAAGTGGGAAAATTAGCAAATGACACCACTGTACTCAAGCCCAGGCAACAAAGCAAAACCCTGTCTCAAAAAAATAAAAAAAGTGTTTCTTTTTTGTTAATCTTGCAAGTGATTTTCCATAAACCTACAGAGTTCAGAGGGCAAAGGGGAAGTTTTTCCTTTGCCCATACATCTCTTGGCCTAAGGTTTATTTTGAGCTTGTTATTTTCAGAAACTACAGGAATAGCACTGAAAAGTTACCTTTTTGTAAGGGAAATTTACATCAATGAAGGAAGACTTCATGTGTAAAGGGCATTTTCCTCTCTGCACCAAGAAGAGGATGATGAGAGACAGCACATTCAATGCTGAAGGCCAGGATTTACATCTGCAGATCACACCATGTGCCCGTCTAATGTGTTTTTCCTGCCCAGTTTATCTTACCTGGACCTTTCACCATAAACCTGCTTTCTTATTGCAAAGAACAATGATATTTAAGCCTGAAGTTTAAATGCTTTTTTTGAGATTTACTCTAGAGACTTGCCTATTTCTCTAGGGTTTCTCCCCTGTATACATAATCCACACATGTTAATTAACTACTGTTTGTTTGTTTTTTCTTTTTAATGTGCTTTTTGTTAGAGGGACTTTCAGTTAAGAATAGTGAAAAGCAGAAAGAAAATTACTTTTCCTCCTTTGCACTGTATATTCTCATAAAAAGAAATTTACATTTTTCATGGGATAGTGACATGCTGTCCCGGTCCCTGGTTCTATTGTTTGTCACAGTAATGATGTGATATCCTCAAACTGTACAACGTGAAATCTTATATACGGCGAGAGCAGTAAGAAGGACTAAAAACTCACATAACACAAGAGTTCCAAAGCAATTTTCTCTGAAAGGAATGCCCTGACAGCAGTGACAATGAAATTCATACAAAAAAAAAAAAAAATACTTCATTAGAAACACAAGAAGCCGGGAACATATTCAGAGTAACCTGAAGGACTGGAGAGAACTCAGCAGAAGATGAAGGGGCTGAAGTCATTCACATTCCGGATCAGCTTTCAGTTATTCTGGCTAATCTTCGGCTGCCTAGTACTGTAAATTTTTAAAAAATATTTTCTATTATCTATGTGGTATAAGAGTAATTTTACTAAAGTTACTGCATATATTCACAAAGCATAAAATACAAAGTAATCTGCCCATATACGTAAAGTTTAAAGCAAGGTAAAGTAGGGAAAATATCTGGGGAAAAAAAAAAGATAATTTTATCACAAGGGATAAACAGTAAAGGAGAAGACCAGAAAGATGAATCCTACTTGATTACTCCACAATGCAAACAACAAACAGTTCCTGGCCCCATTACTTTGCAGAATGTGTTGCAGAAAAGGTGAAGTAAATTCTCCATTCAAGGACGTATTCCCATAAACCAGTGGTTCTCAACCTTCCTAAGGCCATGACATTTTAATACAGTTCCTCATGTTGTGGTGACCCCCAACCATAAAATTGTTTTCATTGCTACTATAGCAGTTGGGGGTCACCACAACATGAGGAACTGTATTAAAGGGTCACAACATTAGGAAGGTTGAGAACCACTGCCATAAACTAATGAGTGTTCACAATGTACCATTTCCATCTACTGTGGTCCATTGGAGAATGAACAGATTTCATCTCATCTCGGGAAAAATGCTAAGTAATTTAAGACTATATTATGCTACAGTGTCTTTTATTGCATACCAGGGGTTATAAAAACTTTTCTATAAAAAGGCAGATAGGGCTGGGTGTAGTGGCACACACCAGCAATCCTGGCACTCTAAGGAGGTCAAGAGAGAAGGATTGCTTGAGCTCAGAAGTTCAAGACCAGCCTGAGCAAGAGTGAGACCCCCATCTCTACTAAACATAGAAAAGTTAGCCAGGTATTGTGGAACATATGTATAGTCTTGGCTACTCAGGAGGTCAAGTCAGGAGGATCACTTGAATCCAGGAGTTTGAGGTTGCTGTGAGCTAGTCTGATGTCATGACACTCTAGCCTGGGAAACAGAGTCAGACCGTATCTCAAAAAACAAAAACAAAAGAATCCCAGACAGTATTATGAATACAGATACAACAAGGACTTCTAAGACACAAAATTTAACAAAGCTCTCTCAGGATTATGTGAATACTACTAAGAGTGAGTGCCTCCACCTCACCCTAGTCCTGGCCGTAAGTATATTAAACATTGCAAGAAAATTGGTTTCCTAAAACTATTCGACTCAACTATTGTGGCACTAAAGTAGGGAGAGACAATACTAAGAGGATGGCAAGGCTCTGTTCCAACAAAACATTTACAAAAATTGGCAGTGGTTTTGATTTGGGCTGAGGGCCATAGTTTCCTGACCTTAATTTTATGAGAATATATAAAGCAAATATAAATGTTTTATTATGTGATTTTTGTACATAAAATTTTATCAGTACATAGAAAGTATTTTTGTTTTCCAGTAAATGATGTCCCTTTGAAGAAAAAATGTTTCTAAAACACTGGTCGAACTTAGGTAACACTAGAAAGAAGGTTCTAGAATTGGGATTTACATTGTCATCCATTCCCTTTGATAAGCTATGTATATATGTTCACATCTCTTAAACACTTTTTTCTACTCTCACCTACCTACTTCCTAGTTCATGTGTAAAAAGTGCTACTCATAGGGTGGTGCCTGTGGCTCAAAGGAGTAGGGCGTTGGCCCTATATACTAGAGGTGGTGGGTTCAAACCTGGCCCTGGCCAAAAACTGCAAAAAAAAAAGCTACTCATTCTTCAAAAGTATTAAATTTAAAAGTATCTTCCTCTATGAAACTCTCTCTCACATTTCCTTAGTGACAAAATAGCCCCTTGGTTTGAAATTCTATGCTAACAGTCTTCACGTTGTCTTGGAGTATAATTAACTACACATATATCTCTTTTTCTTACTAGATTCCAAGGGAAGGACCATCTTGAACTCACCTCTTTTTCTCAAATAAGGAAATACATTGCATATTTGATGGTCTTTAAATATATATTAAAATCAAATGAATTGATTTTTTTTGGCACTGATTTATTCTTTAGGTTTTATAAGGTGCCACTCTTAAATATCTTGCTCACACCCACTGCACTCCCAAAGAAGTGCCTAAAGCCATGTGGGCGGTGTGTGTGGTAGACTCTTGGCTCTAGACCATGATCACAGACCATACTTTGTGTTTTAACAAGCTGATATACCACCCACTAGTTAATAATTTTTTCAAATTTTTTGATGCTATGTAATTCAAAATGAGAAATTCTAAGAATCCAAGAAGGTTATCCTTTTTAGAAAAAGATTAATAGCAAACTATTTTTTTAAAATTAATTCAGCCAACTGCTAGGATAATAAAGTCATTCAGCCCACTGCTAGGATATCTTGAATTTCTTCATAATGATCTAGTGGGGAAAGGAAGAGGGAGCAAAGATGAAACAAGAATAGTCATGAGCTGATGAATGTGCTACATAGGTGCTAGAAACATGAGGTCTTATTTTATAGTTCCTTCCAGCTTTGTGTATGTTTAAAATTTTCCAATAAAAAATTAACAATAGAGCGGTGCCTATGGCTCAAGGAGCAGGGCACCAGCTCCATATACCAGGGGGTGGAGGATTCAAGCCCAGCCCTGGCCAAAAGTGCAAATAATAATAATAATAAAATAAAAATAACAATAGTCAGTAAGCTAAAAAGTGAAACTATTTTGAATTCTGGCTGTACCTTTGGTGAATATACTTTTCTTTACAGGCCCATCCATAGAGGATGGGGATAGATAGAGCGTTTGACTCATTTTTCTGACTTTCCTATGCCTTGTTCTAATTCTTTTTATTTTTATTTATTTTTTTGAGATAGAGTCTCACTTTGCCCCCCTTGGTAGAATGCAGTGGCATCATAGCTCACAGCAACCTGAAACTCTTGGGCTCAAGCCATCCTCTTGCCTCAGCCTCCTGAGTAGCTGGGACTACAGGCACCTGCTACAGTGCCCGGCTATTTTTAGAAATGGGGTCTTGCTCTAACTCTGGTTGGTCTGGAACTCCTGAATTCAGGTGATCAGCCCACCTTGGCCTCCCAGAGTGCTAGGATTATAGGTGTGAGTCCAGCATTGTGCCCAGCATTGTAATTCTTTTTAGACCTTTATCCGTTGGTCAAAACTAATGTTCAAAGCTTTGGTAACTTTCTTATTGTCTAGGGAAAGCCAAAAGCATAGTAGTGTGGAGCATTGGGGGCGAAAATACACCTCTAACAGGAATACTGAGGGTGAAAAAGGACCTCTAACAGTAATCATAGACTACCATTTATTGAGTGGATAATGTAGACCAAACACCTTTTGAAGTACTATGCATTAATACACATCATCCTCCTTGTACTCTAGCTAATGAGTTTACAATCTTACTACTCTACTTTAGAGAAGACTTTATGTAACTTGACCAAGGACACACAACTTGCAAATGGGGGAACAGGAATTGGAACCCGTGCATCTGGCCTCAGAGCCCCTACTTATAAGCACTATGCAGTATAATATAAATGAAGGCATTTGGCAGAATTTAAAGAACTTATTGAACTAAGTCCATGTTCTTGTCTTCAGTGTGGACCCTGCTCCTAGTTTCTAATCACAATTCCTCAGATTACTTTTGCTCTTTTGCTACTTTTCTCCATGTACCACTTCTTGTCAATGGGTGGTTGGTTACTCTCTGTACTGGGAAGTTTTGCTTCAGTAACAAAACTCAATTTTTACAGGCTGACAGCAGCAAAGGTTTACTTCTTGCTCATGTCAGCTGTGCACTAACTGTGTAACCAGGCTGTAGCTCTGTTCCCCAGGTCTTCTCACTCAGCAACCTAGACAAGAGAAGATACTTCCTGGTACAGGAGGAGAGTAAGGTCTCTAAGGACAATTTGTGATGCCTCTTAAAGTTTCTGTGTGATCCTTACATTCCATTGGCCAAAGCATATCATATGATCCAGCCCAAAGTTGATGAGGCAGGGGTTTACTCTTCTCACAGGAAACGAAGCAAGGTGCATGGGAATAGGCAAAAGTGATTATTCTCTCTCTCTCTCTCTCTCTTTTTTTTTTTTTTTTTTTGGTGCAGTTTTTGGCCAGGGCCAGGTTTTAACCTGCCACCTCTGGTAGATGGGCCCAAATCCTACTCCTTGAGCCACAGTCATTGCCCATGATTATTCTCTTATAAGGAGAAGTGGAGTAAAGGTAAAAAGTGATTTAATCTACAGCCCTCTCTCCAATAACCATCAATTTCTTACATTGTTTATTCACTCCACAATGCTGTTTGATTAATAGGTATCGATTCAGTATGCCCATGAACTCTATCATTATTCCATTCCTCATTTGAGGTTTTCCCAGAATCATACAAATAAAAGCCATCAGGGTTCATAAACCCAACCCTTTGCTTGTAGAGAAAAGTACAATCTTGTCCATTTTTGTTGTAAGAATACTAGTCACCTGAGGTGTCGTCAACCAGTGGATTCCTCCTGGGTCTGTTTAAGACTCTAAACTAACAGGCCACTGGCACTCAGACCTTTGATGCCTAAGGTTACAATTAGAAAGAGAAAGGAGAAGAAAGTATTACTTGTGATTTCTTTGCAAAAAAAAAGAACATAAGTCCTACCTCATGATCTTAAAGATCTAAGCTATCCTTGGGTTAGTATAGTCGAGAACTCAAGTTGCTTCTCATTTCCACTTCACCTACTCATGCAAATTTCTACAACCTGCTTGCAGGAAAGGAGCTGCATCTCTGACTTCACATCTGTATTTCACACAGGAAGAGAGTTAAAAGAACAAAAGTATATGTAGTAGTCAGCCTCTTTTAAGTATGATAAAATAGCTTGCCTAAGATCACTATCTATGCAATTCTGCCTATATCTCATGGGTTAAAATTGATTCAGTGGAGGGGCATCTGTATTTCCAAAGAAATCAAAGGTCAATAATCTTTATTTCTGTTAGTTTTCACATGAAAGATAAGTGTGGAGTTACAAAAATCATACTAAAATTTCCAGGTAGCCATTATGCTACATCTCCCAATGACAACATATTATATAACTAGAGGACATTATCAAAATTAAGAAATCTACATTGACAGATTTCATTTAGATATTCTGGACTACAGACCTCCCTAAAACTTTGCCAGTTTTTATTTGCATTCAGTTTTCAGATGTTTATGTCTATGTATTAGTTCTGTGACATTTTATTGCCTTTACAGATTCATGTAACTGTGGCCACAATCAAGGTACAGCACAGTTGTATTACCTCTGCGGGACTCCAAGCGATGTTTCTTTCAACTACATACATTGTAGACCCGAACAAAATTAGAGACCCTATTAGGAAGGAAGAAGGGGAAATGGATTTGGGGTAGACCACAACCAGTACCTGCCACAAAAGGCAGCTATTTTTAGGAGAAGGAGTTTTCCACGAGGTATGAATAGAGTCCGTCCACCCCCATCCTTCCTTCTGACACATACACCCTTTTTGTTCTTTAGAAATCTCTCAAACAAATGCCATACAATTTGATTTATCTCATGCTGCAAGGCTGTAATGACTCCATTGAGGTATGGAATTTAAGATTTCAAGAAACAGCAAATATATGTCTGAGTTCAATACCACTAAACACACCCAAGAGACCAATGAAATAACAAAGGGTATTTGTTGTTATTGTTCTAATGAGAATAATTCCTTGACACAGGACCAAAAGGCAACTAGTACAGGGAAATGGAAAACCCAGAGGGTCTCAAATTACATCATGTTTGCACAGGGGCTTGGGAGTAAGAATGACCTCCTAACTCGAGGTCCAGCCATTATTTGCAGTCCAATTCCAGAATTGCCTGAATGAGATCCAGCAGTTTGCTTGCTACAGAACCTGCAAAACAATCCATCTTGCCTAACAAGAAAGTTCTAAAAGTGTCAATAATGAGAAGAAATGAATATGAAGGTACAAAGAAAGAATGTTTGTGTTGTTAATAGTGGGGAAAAATATGACTTCCAGAACATACAAATGTTTAGAAGAATATAGGATCATTAATTAAGTGCACTTTGTTTAAATGCTTTTTCTCTGTCATAACAAAAAAAAAAAAATCTTGATCCAATTTATTCATTGGTAACTAATAAAAGCAATCTCATGATATTCTAATAGCTTGTTTAAGATTTGTCTTGTCCTCCCCACAACTATTATCATTGATGAATATAGTGTAAGTGCTGCTAACATCATCAACAACAGACTGCTCAGATTCTGGGAGAAACGACCCCAATCCAAGTAATAGAATAGCTATGGGGACAGCAGTTGATTCTCCTGAGGACATCCTTTTAAAATGATGCTTGTTCTTTTTAGTTTTGAGCTAGTCTTCAACATAATGGTGTTTGAGATGAATGATATAAGACATCAGAGTATTCAGTGTAAAAATAAGGATCAATCAGACGGGCGCAGTGGCTCATGCCTATAATCCCAGTACTTGGGAGGCCTAAGGGGGTGGATCACCTGAGTTCATGGGTTCAAGACCAGCTTGAACAAGAGACCCCATGTCTAAAAATAGCCAGGCATTGTGGCAGGCACCTGTAGTCCCAGCTACTCGGGAGGCTGAGGCAAGAGAATCACTTGAGCCCAAGAATTTGAAGTCGCTGTGAGCTATGATGCTGTGGCACTCTACTGAGGGCAGCAAAGTGAATCTCAAATAAATAAATAAATAAGGATCAATCTATCCATTATTGGATTAGAGCATTAGTGGTCAAGACAGCCAGCAAAAGTAACAGAGGGTGACAACCATTGTCATGTACCAGCTCCCCCAACACTGTGTGATGCCCATGGTGGGGGAGCTGGAACACTCTTCCCTCAATTATGGTGGGCCCTACTTCTAGAATTATCCTCCATAGTTAGGGGTGATACTTTTTTTAAATGAACTCATTTCTCTCTATTTTAGAGGTTAGTTTATGGGCTCAAAAGATTTTAAAGCCCAGAGAAACTCGTAAAGCTAACTAGTAAGTGTTCTCAAGTTCCAGGTGCTAAAGATGTAACATATATAAGCAAAGCAGATCATTGCAGGACATTAAAGAGTGGTAGGGGCTGTGGCTACCATCTCTGACATCATTTCCTCACCCCAACGCTTTCAAAGGCAGAAAGCGTGGGCCAGTCAAAATAACAAGTAAGCTTTCTTCAGATACCCTTCTGCTTTCATTGCAAAAGAAAAATACTTCTTAGATGGACTCCAGAAGACTGCATTGTACATATCTTTGTTCAAAACTATGTTGCATGGCCACTCTTGGCTGCAAAAGAAGCCAGGAAAGTAGCATTGGCTTTTTATAATAATCCTTCACAGAGAAAGCAAAAAGCCAAAATGGGGATAGAAACAATTGTCAGGCAGCAAAATATTGCTTCCCTCTACACAGAGTCAATCAAAAACACAGGTAATATAACATTTAACAATCGGTACGGCCTGGGACATAACCAATCAGAACAAAGACAGCCTGAACAATTGGTTAGACTGTACTAAGGCTAGCCTACTACGTGTCAGTCTTGGTTAGAAAACAAGTCCCCCCACAATGTTAGCAAAATACTCCCAAGAAAATGCATGATAATTTAGTTCTTCCCAAGAAGAGATACAAGAGCTTTGTTTAATCAAGTTTTAAGGACAGAGGAAGACTGGTCATCAGAAGCCCATACAGATGCTTCCTAGGTAACCTCTTGAAGAGCAGACCAAATGTTTAGAATGACCACCTGCCTTTGTCACAGCAGAAGTTTGTCTTCTTTCTCTCTTGAATTTAAAAACATGTAGCTGCCACCAAAATGTCTGACAAACATGAGTAATCTGTTGCAGCTATAGTGCAGGGTTTCTCAAACTATGATTTGCCTCAGACTCTTCAAAAATCTCCTAAAATGTAATTTCCTTGTCCTTTATACCAGACCCATAAATTAGGCATTCTGATCCCTGGATTTACAGTAGGGCCCAAGTTTCTGTATTTTCAGCAAGATCTAAGATTACAAAATTCTTTATAACACATACGACCCCCAAAGACATCTTTTTCCCTAATTAGGAATGGGAACAAAGATTAAGGTACAGGATGTCTTTGGCTGTTTTTTTTTCTTCTTTTCCTTCCCTAAATTCTTGTGTCTGACATTTGGCCTTGAATTTCTCATAGAGAGTATGAAATTATATTTCTGGTTTCTCTTGATGTGTGTCTATGTAAATGGCAAAATATTCATTGAAAGTGTTATATATAAATCACTTCTTGACCCCTGCAAGTAATGTTTCATTCCTTTGATCAAGGAGGCAATATTTTATAATAATTGTTTTCAATGCCTGGTATAGGCTGTTCCCCCAGCAATTAAATAAAAACAGGCAAGCACAGACACATACAAGTACATTATAAATGGTTGAAATTCAGGTACTCATCTATTAGATCACAGCAGTATGAGACAGATTAAATTTCAAGCATGGAGATTTTCAACATTGTTCCTATGATTACAAGGCGACCAGAGGCATTCCTTTGCCCTGATAATTACTCTCTCAGTTAATGTGGTTGCTCTAGAACTTAAATGGAATGGTCTGAAGTATTTTATAGTTTGTTTTTTATTTCTCAACAATACTTAAGAATCAACTATAGATTAATTAAACTCTTCTGCATTAATTTTTATATGTTATTGATTTTTGATTCAGAGTTATAGCTTATCCTCTCAAAAAGAAGATAAAAAGTCTGTTGATAACGTAGTTTTTAATCCTCATCTGACAAGATTTACTATATAATTGTACAGATTCTCTCCTTTACTTTAATTGCTCATAGCAATTGATTGCAGATGCATATATTATGATTCAAAAGAGCCATTTATTACATGGAAGGCTGGGACTGAGAGAATTCTCACATACTGACTTTCAATATGTTTTTATGATTTTTCTTGAAATTTGTATTCTATTTGAATAAGCACCCTCTCCCATTACAATAGGAGCACTGAACAAAAGAATGAGAGCATGAATTTCTGTTGGAGAAAATTCCACTGGGACCCAACATGACAATAAGGAGCAATAGTTTTGATTAACAAATGAAATGAATAGTAATTCTGTTCAGGCTTCCTTCCCCAATCTTTGCCTTCTCCTGGGACCCTGCTTCCTTTTCCTCCTCCTTATGTTTAATTACATTTCATTTCTTATTAATTCTTTAAAGTCCTTTGCATGGTTTCCCTGAAATAGAATTTTGTGTATTTCAGAAAAATATCAAGGCAATAAGGAAAGAAGAACTGAAATGGGTAGTTAGCAGCAGTAGATAGGTAAGTAAGTAAGTAAGTACTTACTCATAAGTAAGAGAAGAGCAAAAAATATGTGTCCCTAATAAATAACTGGTCAAATCAATTATCAGGAAATGTTTGCATCCAAAAAAGGAAAAGTACATAACAAACAAACAGTGAAGGTCATTCTTACCTCCGTTCACTCTTTCACTATAAAAATATCAAGAGCTCATTAATATGTGATTGGTCTATGTTTTCATTTGGTCTGTCCTGTTTGGGAAATTTCATTTGTTTCATTTCCATTTCCATTTGTATTTACATCTTAATGGAAAAAGCCACCCTCATTCCAAATGGACCTCCAAGTCATGATGTAGAATGGAAACCACTGACAAAAGATAATCCTTCTTTTCTCCCAGCCTGGTGGAGGAGATCTGGATGGATTAAAGAGATTTGGACCAAACTAACTTATAAAAGGCCAAACTGTGAACTTGGCATCAGCCCAGAAACCATGTTTGGATGTTCTACACAAGGAATAAAGTTCCCCTTTTCTAGCATAATAGAAACACCCAGGATACCAAGGATAAGAAAACTCACCAAGTTCAAAGATCATAAACTGGCCCGTAGACATGTGCGATTAGGCTCAAGCAGGTTTTAACTCTTTAACATTCATTCCCAATGTTTAACAGCATGAGATTTAATAGAAAGAATTGAGATCATCTATCTCCCAGAAGAAATAAACTGTCTGGCAATGCTAAGCCTGCATGTGGCAGTGACTGGTGAGAGTGGAGCAGATGCCACCTACTTTGGACAGCACAGGGCTCTCTGGTTACACTGCTCCTCTCCTCCCTTGGTTTACCTCCTGCCCTTGCCCCTTACAGTTTTTGCCTGCTGGCTTCAGTAGACATCTGTGTGTGCTTCCTGACGTAGGCCCACCTGTGGATTTTTTCAGACGAGGAGACATAGTTGTACAAAACAAAGGCCTTGACTGAAGTTGTGAGTCAGCGGTGGGAGCCATGTGCTTGCTCAGTGGGCAAAGGTGGGCAGAGCACAGGGAGTCAACCTCTCTGCTGAAAAGATGATGCAGTGACATTGTGGACACAATGAGTGAGAATGCCACCGGAGGACAGAGTACACAGGCAGAATTCCTCACCTGGATACGCTCCTGCTTTCTCCAAATAAACTTCTGAGTCGCCCAGTAGGGATTCAAGGTTTATTAACCTTAATGGAAAGGTAGAGTCACCTTACAAGTGGCTGCATAGACTTGAGTTAGCCCTATTTCCAGCTCTGATTTTCTGAGAGCAGTGGTATACCAGGGCTGGGACCACAAGAGTGGGCAGCATTAAGTGTAGCCAATAAGACAGGTACAGTAAGGACAGGGAATGTTAAAACCATTAGTCAGTACAACTGACTAAAAGTCGGTTTACTTTTATTGAGAACATTCACTAGCAAATCTGAATAATGTCTATAGAGATACTAAAAGTTAAAATAAGTTGGTGGTTTAAGCTCTAACAATTGCTTGGTTATAGGTGTCTTAGTCCTATTAGAAGATCTTAGTCCTGTTTGTCTTAGTCCTATTTGTGCTGTCTTAGTCCTATTAGAAGATCACAGACTGGGAAATTTAGAGAAAAACAGAAATTTATTAGCTCACAATTCTGAAATCTGGAAAATCCAAGATCAAGGGGTCAGTCAACATCTTGCAAGAGCCTTTTTTCCATTTCACGTCATGGCAGAAGAGCAAAGAGAAGGGAAGAGAGAGTGTAAAAGGAAGGTCAAACTTGCCCTTTTATAATGGATAAGGTACTCATTCCTGTAATAAAGGCTTTAATTTTAATCTACCCATCCACCTTCCTGAGGCAATCACCTTCAGTAGGCCCCACCTCCCACCACTATTGCATTGGGGATTAAGTTTCCAATACATACTGTAGGGAGGACACATTCAAACCATAACACTATGTAAGTAGCAAATTAACATACTTTATTACTTCTACCTTAGTTGAATATGTTACGTGAAAATTAACTGTAAGAATTCTCAGTTAGCCTGACACAGAACGACCAGACTCGGCTATATGTGAAGACATTGAGGAGTGGCGCCTGTGGCTCAATGGAGTAGGGCCCTGGCCCCATATGCCAGAGGTGGTGGGTTCAAACCCAGCCCAGGCCAAAGACTGCAAAAAAAAAAAAAAAAAGCTCAAAAATAAACAATTATAGCATAGTGATTGCAAAAGTAAGAAACAGAACTTGAATGACTTAAATTCTGTCATTTGATAGCGTTTTCATTTCTGCTTTCATTTCATCAACTGCAGAGATACTTAAAACCCATAGAATCAATCATACTGTCTTGGAGAAACAAAGATAAGGATATTTGCATTTTCTGAGATTAGTTACAAAATGGAATTTTTATAATCACTGTCCAATTTGTCCCTATGTTTAAGATTTTTCACAACTACTTCCATACATGTTGCTTCATGTATGAAAACTTTTTTGAAGTTAAAGTTAGTTAAGTGTGTTCTTAAATCAAATGTCAGAAAAACAGATCAAAAACTCTAGTTATGCCGCAATCTTTTATTCAGGAATTGTGAAGACTAATTTTGGTGTTGTTGACAAATTGACAGAAATTATCAGAAACAAACTAACTTAATTATTCATTATCATGAGTGACCAAAATGATGCATATACATTACCCTTTGTTCAAAGAATACATTGATGCCAAGTCCCAAAGATGCAGGCACTGACATGGAGGGGACTACTTTCACACCAGTGGTGGGACTACAAACTAATATAGCCTCTTTGGAAAAAAGTATTGACAGTCCTCAAAGAGCTCAAAATAGACTTTCCATTTGACCCCCCCATCCCATTACTAGGCATTGACCCAGAAGAAAAAAAATCATAAAGACATTTACACTAGTTTATCATGGCTCCATTTACAATGGCCAAAATGTGGAAACAACCTTAATGCCCATCAAGCCAAGAATGGATTAACAAATTGTGGGACATGCACACCATGGAATACTATTCAGCCATAAAAAGACGATGACCTCACATCTTTTGTAATATCCTGGATGGAGTTGAAAACACATTGTTTTTAGGAAAGTACCACAAGGATGGAAAATCAAGTATCAAATATGCTCAATACTAATATGAAGCCAGTAGATGATCTAATCCATGCCCACATTGGAGAAAAACTCATTTCAATTCAACTTGGGGGGAGGGGTAACAAGGGAGATGGAGAGGGAAGGAGTTGGGGTGCTCACACTAAATGAGAATGGGTTTGTGGGTGTCTGGCACACCTTTTGTGTGTGAGACATCACCTAACAAAATCAAATATTTTGACCTGGCCATTTGTACCCTCACATTAACCTGAAATAAATTTACTTTTCAAAACAAACCAAAAAAAAAAAAGAATACATTGATATAATTAAAAAGTATTAATCCATTACATTGCATTTCTTCTCTGATCATTTTTATCATCAATCCATTTACTTCAGGGTTATTACCGGAAATAGTTTTATCATACAAAGAATAATATCAAAGAGTAAGACAGGGCCATTTCTGGGTATCAGTTATGCTACCTTTCAACCTAAACCCCAAACTAGATTATAAAGACTTATCAGATGCAGGTGACACGTTTTCCACTGCCTTGCAGCTGCACTGAATTTAGTGCCAGCTTATTGTCTATAGAATTCTCTGTGCTGGGAGGTTTTCCCACTCCTGGAGAGTTAGAGTCTCCTTGGTAGATCCTATAACACTTTGTCCACAAATAAGTATGTCATGAATGAATATTTAGGACTATCTCCTCCAGTAAACATGAGCTCCTCCAAAGCAGGGAACGTGTGCTAATTAATCAATTACTGTGACATTTCAAGTCCTCAGTACAGTTCATTGCCTAGATATATTAATAAACAAAAGGATTGTCCTCATCTGTGAACAATGCTTAAAGAATACATAAGACTAACAATCTTACAAAATTACATAGGCACATTTGGAATGATAGTTTTTCTTTAAGAGCATCTCCTAACCTAATACCACTGATATCACTTTAAAACCAGCCCTCACCTCTGCTAAATGTCAGTAAGTCTGTACAAATTCATTTGAAATGCTCAAATAACAAATCAATGATCTGAGGGCATCCCAGTATACTATAGTCTCTCAAACTTCAGTCATTGCACAGCACTTTAATTTCTTTCTTTCTTTTTTTTTGGCCAAGGGCTGGGTTTGAACTCACCACCTTTGGCATATGGGGCCGGTGCCCCACTCCTTTGAGCCACAGGTGCCGCCCTAATCTCTTATTTCTTCATGTGATTATTTAGTAGATATTTTTGATCTAACTCTATTTGCTTTTTTTTTTAGAGACAGAGTATCACTGTGTTGCCCTCGGTAGAGTGCTGTAGCATTACAGCTCACAGCAATCTCCAGCTCTTGGCTTGGGCAATTCTCTTGCCTCAGCCTCCGGAGTAGCTGGGACTACAAGTGCCCACCACAACACTTGGCTAATTTTTTTGTTGCAATTTGGCGGGGGCCGGGTTCGAACCTGCCACCCTTGGTATATGGGGCCTGCACCCTACTCACTGAGCCACAGGTGCTACCCTCTATTCACTTTTTAAAAACTTAAACATATACCTACTTTTGTTGTAAGAAATAATTTCTATGAATATTTAAATTTTTTTGTACATGCTACAGTATTTCTAATGCCCAATAAGCACATAAATATTTGAAACATATCCTATGTCAGTACTATCCAAAATTACCTCATAAATCCAGCATGGGAAGCTCTGGCTCAGGGGAACAAACACATACTTGCCACTTCCAAAGTGAAAGTCAATGCTTCATACAAATATAGAAATAAGACAACTTTACAGAACGGCTGTGAAGATTAAATGAAATAACATATGTAAACCATCTAAGAGTAACCCTGCACATACGATTTAGGTGCTCAAAAAATTAGAGCTGCTAAAATGTACTTATGTGCTACCTGTCAAGCAAACTCTATTCCCTCTTTTCTCCATTTCTCACTCTAATCGTCCAGTGCCCAGCTTATTTTAAATATAGCTGCGCAGAAACAAAGTGGCCTAATTTTATGCAAAAAAGCCATTGGTCACAGCAATTGCATGGAATAAAAATAAATACTTACTATAGAGCATAGAAACAAGAGACAGAATTCTCAAGGCTGCTTCAGGACCTGCCACCTCGGAAACCGTGCTTGCACTACTTAATACACCATCCCTTTCCTTTCTTATCTTCGCTCTCTTTAACTTTCCCTTTCCTTATTCTTATTGTAAGAGTATATGTGGAGCAAAGTTTACCGTGAAAATGAAAGGACCTTCTACTAGTGTTTCAAGAAGTGGTTTTTCAAGTTCAGACGAGTTTAACTTAAGGTCTCACAACCCTTCTCCTATTGAACCATCAACCCAGCCCCTTACCAAGGAATTCTAATCCCGCCTCCTCCCTCTCTTCCCCAGGTGGCACTGACTTCCCTTTCTGTATTCTTCTCTGGTTGGGGGGCTTGCACTCTCAGAGAGAAAGCAGGTTAAAGACAAGAGCAGAAATCAATACCTGGGATGTGAGCAGTAGACAAGAATTTTAGTTTACATTTTTTTTTTCCCAGAGAAAGAAAAGTGCTTAGAGTTTTGATTGTGTGGTAGAGGACACTACAGCATTTAATTAAGATGTCTGAGGCAGATAATAACAAATGCAAGGGGTTCCATGGGTAATCATCCGGCAGACGTCCTGGAGACAAACAGACATCAAAGCAAGGATACGAGATTCTCCTCTGCCTTTTATTGCCAGGACGTAGCTTGCTGACCATGCACATCCCTCAGAGGTCAGCCCAGTTATGTTGGAAGAACACAGATTCGGCCTTGAGACAGACCTGAGTTCAAATTCTGGATCAGCTCTTACCAACAGTAGGACTAAAAGTTACTTACTTTCTCTCTCCGTTTACATCTATAAAAATCAAGATAGTGCAGGGTTTTATGGAAATTGAGAAACTATTCCAACAAACCTCTCCTGAACCTGGCATAACAACGTGGCTTGACTATACTCCACTCTGTCTGGAACCTCGCTGGGAAGACTCGAATGGCTGAGGTTAACTTGAATGGCTGGAGGCTGGAATTGCTGGAGACTTCTTGACTTTCATGTCTGGCACCTGGATCAGGAGGACAGGGAGATGTCGGGGGCTCGTTAGCCTCTCAGTACAGCTTCAGAGCCTTTCCACGTGGTTTCTCCTCCAGGTGTCTCCATTATGTCTACCCAGGGTGGTCAGACTTTTACATATAGCTCAGAATTTTACCAGCAAGTTTTCCAGCAAGCAAGGTGGAAGGTGAATGACCTTTATAACCTAGCCCTGAAAGCTATAATAGTATCATTTTTCCCCGTGCCCTGTGAGTACTGTGCATGGCCTAGTCCTCCCTGGTTTAAGATGAGGGCACATAGATGCTGTATTCAAAAGCATCAGGCCCAATACCACTAACAACAGTTAGAGCTCCATAACTATTACAGATCAGCAGTCCCCAGTCCTTCTGGCACCAGAGACAAGATTCATGAAAGATAATTTTTCCATAGACTGGAGGGTGGGGAGGGTGATTTAGGAATGATTCAAATGCACTACATTTATTGTTCACTTTATTTCTATTCTTATTACATTGTAATATATAATGAAATAATTATATAACTCACCATGATGCTGAATCTGCAGGAGCCCTGAGCTTATTTTCCTGCAACTAGACGGTCCCAGCACTAACATTACTGCCTCAGTTCCACTTCTTGTCATAAGGGTTGTGCGTGCTACATCCCTCACATGCAGTTTACAATGGGGTTCACCACCTATGAGAATCTAATACTGCAGCTGATCTGACAGGAGGTGGAGCATGGGATGGGGAACAGCTGTGACTACGGATGAAGCTTCACTCACTGGCCCACTTCTCACTCCTGCTGTGTGGCCTGGCTCCTAACAGCCCACAGACCAATATCAGTCCATAGTCTGAGAGTTAGGGACCACAGTTATAGATTACAATGCCTCACATCAATTCCTCTTGTAATAATACTGTAACAAAGAAATCATAAGATATGTAAACATATCCTTTATGAAGCACTTTTATATCCATTATGTCACAACACACCCTCTAAGCAGGATAAATCTTTTAAAGTGAAAATCAGAGAGATTAAATTAGTTTTCCAGAATTACACAACTAGTAGGTGGTATAGCTGGGAATAAAACTCAGGATTTCTAACTCGTGATGCAATCTGCTACATTTTGTAGAGCACATAGAAAAAAATGCATTTGGATATATAAGTACAGGTATACAGTTCCTTAGATTAGGACAATCTGGTAACCATTGGCAACTTCAGCTCATCAACGCTAAAGCTGGCCCATGTGTGTGCGCACGTGCATATGTGTATACACATATGTAAAATGTAAGTCATCCTTTTTATTTATGTTTCTTTTTGCAACAGCTTATATTTGTACTATGTGACAATACATTCTGTAAAAACAGCCTTTGGCAAAATCTTCTCCATTCTGAATTACAAGAGAGAAAAAAATCCCTTACCAACAGGCTTCCTAGGAACTATTAACGGTTATTTATATGTTGTCACAAATTAGTTTCTCAGGCTCTCTGTCAAGGTGTGTTATGTACGTTGAGAATGACACACCATGGTCTATTCCACTGCTCCCTCAGAGGGAACTGACCTCAGCTCAAGGTGTGAAATGGATTGGTCTAAATTTAATCTCATCCTCCTTGCTAAAGAAAGCTTCAGGAATAATCATGAAACTACATTTTGGCCAATAAGCAACAAGGAGAAGTTTGTTGGGCCCTTATAGGAAGATGTTCCTCCTTTGAAAAACCCATAGGGATTCTAACACTCCGACACCCCAGGGAGGAGAAAACAGGTTTTCCAGGTGACTGCTGGCAGTCATCACAATGACTTTGAGGGAAAAAATCCTGAAAATAAAATCATGTACAGAGAGAGACACATTTAAGAGAATGCCACTGCTGGGAGCATGGGCTGCACAGAACTAATGGCGGTCCTTTCCTCCAAAGAACTGCTCCTTTTGTATAAGAAGCCTGACCTCCCCTCAACCCTCACCAAAAGTTATGCACCCCTTCCATTCCTGGAATAACTTGCAGCAAATGACCAACAGCTACCTACCGGCTACCCAAGATACAGTTCCCACCTACATGCCTCCAGGTGGGACTAGCTTTGTAGAGCAATTCATGTTCCAGAGCTCTGTCGCCCCACAGGATTAGGCAGAGACCAATGCCAGGTGATACCACCTTTCTGCTTAGCTTCTCCCACTGCCCCATCCTGTTTTCCTCACTTCCTTTCTCCTGAGGGTTTTTTCTCCATAAATCACATGGGCCCGAATTCCTGTCTCAGGTTTCCTTCTTTGAAACACAGCATAAGGCAGTGCTTGAACCACACCTACCCCTGCCTTGTCTCTGTTCTTCCAGTCATGTGCTACAGTGCAATTTCTTATGTTTGAAGATAGGTACAGGTAAGGTTTTTCTGCTACGTGTAGCCTGAAGCTTCCTAAGAAATGATGAGGAGACTAATGGACTTTGACTGGGAGATCCAGGCTAGGAAAGGCAAATAGCATGAGCTGGATGTAACGACAGGCTTTAATTGCTAGTGTAAGACAGAGCAAAAGGATCTTGCACTTAGTAAAGGACAAAAGGTATTTCTGTGACAAGTGTTATTGAGAGTATGCTAAATATATGTTTCCATGAGATCTTATTTGCATATACACATACACCCCAAGAATTCCAGGAAGTTAAGCTAAGTCAGCAAGATTCACATTCACTAATGAAGCCGAAAGATCATTGAGAGAAATGGGGAGAGAGTGAGGAGTTGTGTCAAGTGACCAAATATTATTACCACTGCTTTACATGACAATGGAGAAACAACTTAATCACTAATGGGATTATCTGGGATACAGAATACTGGGAATTGACCTTGAGTTTAGGAACTCAGAAGACCCATGTCTCCATCTTCAGGATGTGGTAAGTTCCAGGCCTATTTCAACCAATATTGTGGCCCAGTAGCCTTTTATCACAAGTGGATAATGAACACTCAAATGTGGCTAGTCTTAATTAATATGCACTATAAATATTAAATATATAATGAAAATCTAAGACTTAATACAAAAAAAGTATCTCTAATATTTTTGTATTGCTTATGCCTTGAAATTATATTTTGGATATATTAGATTGAACAATATATTTATTAAAATTAATCTTATCTGTTTCTTTATGTTTTAATGTGGCTACTAGAAATTTTAAAATTACAAATGCAGCTTTCTTTAAAAGTCTATTAAACAAGTCAGGTGCTGTGGCTGATGCCTATAATCCTAGCACTTGGGGAGGCTGAGGCGGGTGAATTGCCTGGAGCTCACGGGTTCAAGACCGGGCTGAGCAAGAGTGAGACCCCCCATCTCTAAAAATAGTCAGGTGTTGTGGCGAGCACCTGTAGTCCCAGTTACTCAGGAGGCTGAGGTCAGAGAATTGATACAGCCCAAGAATTTGAGGTTCCTGTGAGCTATGTATGATGCCACAGCACTCTACTGAGGGCAACAAAGTGAGACTGTCTCCAAAAAAAAAAAGTCTATTAAGCAACACTGATCTGAGCATCTTAAGGCATAGGGCTGCATCATGTTAATAACATACAATCTAGTCTTGTAGCAATATGTGAAAAATTTCTTCAGAGGGGCAACTTAAATTTATAGCTAATATTAGTATGAAGACATCATCACAATCTTGTCAAAACCACAGAGGGTTTCAGTTTAGGTCCAGTTATTTGATGAGCCAGGATCCGATTATTGAGACAACAGGATTGCCAAGGAAGAAAGGAATTTTTACATAAAGCTGCTTTGTCAGGAAAACAGGAGGAGCTGCTGCCTCAAATCTGTTTCTACAAATAACGGAGATTGTAGACTTTTTAAAAAGGGGCTACTCACCTTGGGACATGTCTGGGATGGGGAATGATGGCTTTTGGCATCAGAAAGTCTGCTCTGGGGCCTTCAGAATCACAAATCCTATGTTTTATAGAAAATCCATCACTTCTTGGAAAAACTTGAAAGGTCAAGTGGTTAATTAAGGGAGAGAATTATAAAAGATATAGGTGTCATTAAAATTTGTTCATGGAGACCAGTTACAATGTTCAATATGATTACCAAAAGCCAAACATCCAGGATATCCAGTGAAGTTTGAGTTGCAATATACACAATCCAATGACTTATAAAATGTCACTCAGCAATTGTAAATTTTTATTTTTTTCTGCCATAGCAAAAATGGCTAAAATAACATCAAGGTATTAATACAATGTGACAAGGCATTTGCCAGCATGTTAAATGAAAAATTTATGGAAATCACTAGTAGGGAAACAAAAGAGACAAATATTAGAACAAATCATACAATGTGGGAAGGTGCTTTACAGCTAAATAAAAATATAGATGATGTGTTAACTTGTCTCAGCTTATGTTATTTTCTAAATTCCTTTATGATACCTGAAGAAATACATTTTGGAAAAT
Source organism: Galagoides demidoff (assembly GCA_963574575.1). NCBI lineage: Eukaryota > Metazoa > Chordata > Mammalia > Primates > Galagidae > Galagoides > Galagoides demidoff. Next base: position 24,492 of record CAUYQV010140392.1, read on the forward strand.
TCTTCAAGGAAAAAAATGTGCGTACAAGAAATGATGTATTCGTAAGAATATTTTGTAAGAGAACAATGACAGCTTAGACTAGGAAGACAAAACAGGAATCTGAAGCAAAGGAGCAGGAATGTCATTTTCTTCTGTAAAATTTGTTGGGAGAGGCAGAGTAGGTAGCTAAAAGACTATATTCCACACCCTCCTTTACAACTATGCTAAGTCCCCAAATGTTTATGGATTCTGAACAATTAGGTGAAGTTATTGGATGAAACCCCTGGGAAGTCTACTTTACAGGGAGAACAGAGAGGGGATACAACTGCTGTGGCCATGTCCTTCCTTTTTTTCCTTCTTAGGCCAGATATGATGGTCAGAACTCCACTTGCCACCTTGTCTCTTTGAAAATGTAACCCACACATAGGATATGGAAGCAGAAAGATAGACGGGGCTTACAACAACATGGAGCCCCCATTGACCCTGGAAGTTCCATTTCCAAGTTTATAAGGCTGACAATTAATTTTACAATCTCATCCTGGAAAAAGTGCTACATAGTTCTTTGCTGAATATCACTACAGTCACCTTCAAAATATTCTCCTTCTCCTACACTGGGAAGCTATGTACCAAAGCCAATACCTAGTTTATCCTTCAAAGCAATTTTGGAACTCTTTCTGGAATGGCCATCTGAGCTGCTGTCTTATTAATCCTGATATCCTAAATGTCATCAAACTCCCTTTCATTATTTCCTTTTTCTTCAGGTAAGAAAAAAATTCAATGGGGGCCAGATCAGGTGAATAGGGAAGGAGTTCTAATATAGTTGTTTTTTTACAGGCTAAAATCTCCCTCACTGACAGTCCAATGTGAGCTGATACATTGTTATGATGCAAGAGCCATGGATTTGTTGGCCAATATTTTTAGTTAAGATTTTTCTAATTGTTTCTCTTTCAATGTTTACTTGTTATGCTATACTTCATAAAGTCAGCTGATGATTTTGTTGAAAATTTGATGTAATATGGAAATGTTTTTCTCAGTCCTGTTTGTTACTAGTACTCTGACCTCTATTCATCAGTGATGCTTTCTCTCTTCTCAGAAAAAGTTTAATCCATTTGTACACTGTTGTTTTCTTCATGGAATTCTCCCCATGAACTTGGACTAATGTGCCTGATTTCACTTTCACTCTTGCCAAGTTTTGGAAAAAAATTATGAATGTTTGTTCATTGCTCTAATTCAAGCTCTGACATTCCCACAATGACACACAAAAACACACAATAATGGGCTACACTCAGCAAGATACCATCCTATGTGAACACGAACACAACAATTAGACACAGATATACCAAGGTTATGAAACTTTACCAAGTTGTTTGTATGGTGCTACCAACTTAAACACACAGTACTAACTTTGTCATCTTAATTGTCAGGCCACATATTTTATATGAGAGAAAAAAATGTTTTATTTTCACTTTTTTTAATCTAATAAAAGTGTGTAACCCAAAACCTTTGGAGATCTCTGGCCTGTGGAGGTGAGTAGAGGAATGAATAAGGCACATAGAAAGTAAACCCAGCCACCTAAGGATAAGAAAGTTTAGGGAGGAAGAGAAAGCTCTCAGAACTGCAGCATTCTCTGCTAAAGGAATAACCAAACCTAACTACCAAGGGGCTTTCTTTGTTTAGGTTTCTTCAGGTGTTCCTTAGAGCTGTCTTGACAAAATACATCTCCTTCACAGCTGGCTTTGGCTACCATAAAGTCCCATTTCTCACCACTCCCCCTCCTTTCCTTTGCTCCATTCCTTTGAAGATCTTGATCAAATATTCATTCTTTATCAAAAGGGCAAAGTCAAGTGGAGGATCAGAGAGATAAAAGCAGATAAAAGTAGATAGATGCATTAAAGTCATTGAGCTGCAGCTCATAAGCAAGACCAAATAGTTATATTATTACCTGATGGTTAAATTTTGATTGTGAAGAGTTGTAAAACCCTCCTAAGAGTACAGCCAAGTTTTCACAAAGACAAATAAAAGAGCCCATTTCTTTCACAGCACTGTGCTGCTAACTTCAATAATAGCCTTGTGGCTATTGAACTCACTTTCAACATAACAGTCAAAGAATAATTTTTTTTTCAGTTTTATCTCTCTATTCATTGCCTGTGAATTTCATATATGAGATATGGATTTCAGTTTTTGAACCATAATATTTAAGTTGCTTCTTCACTTCTTCACCTCCAGTAAATTTTCCAAAGGGCAGATGCCCCAAGCAAACTGAATTTAAGGCCTTCTTGAACTTTTTATAAAATTTTACCCAAAATCTTTGCCACATTTATTTATTCAACAGATATATTATCAAGATCTTAAAATTTCAAACTTTTGCCATAAAGAAAATGCAAAACTCATAATTGTATATACACAGAAATCATTTTACAAAATATTTCATGTAAGAAAACTGAGCCCTAAGGTTATAAGTTTCCACAACAGATAGGAAGGTCATGATTTCAGAGTCTCAGACTTAGCTGCAATAAAAAACTAGTCTCATTTTCATGTAACAATAAGGCAGACAAGGAAGGTCAAGAGAGCCTGACTGCAGCTATTTTGACAGATACCAGACACTAACCACCCTGAACAAGGAAGTCACCAGCAAGTCACTGCCCAGGACCACCCAAAGATGTATGGATTACCTAACCTTACTAACTGTTTATGCTTAACTTTCTGTGACAGCAGTTTATGATTTACATTTATGGCCTGACCTTAAGACAATGTAGGTCACTGTGGAGTTTTTGAACATTAAAAAATGTTACCATTGGCTCATAAAGTGTCCTCTTTTTGCTTGGGAAAGGGCTCCCACTCTATCTGTGGAGTAGGATCTGTTGTCTGTCTCTGTCTCAATAAAACCTCCCCATAGTTGGCTCACTCTTAAATTCAGTCTTTCATTAAGCCAAGAACACACTTGGTGAGTTCAGGGGGCTTTCCTCTCTTCCTTGGGACACTCCCTGCATTAATTTCTCTTTAATATGAAAGATTAGTATTTATGTCCGAATCACAATTTGACTAATACCCAAGAAGAAATTAATTATATGTAGACAAAATTTCCTTTTTTCTTTTTTTAAAGTTAATATTCTCATCTGACCAGTTCTTAAAATTCTTAAATGGCTTATACTAAGCAACACTTAGTATATTAGATGCAAAATTGCAATGCCTTGAGGCTGTAACTCAAACTCAAAGGAATAAATGGTATTATAGTGTAGATAGAGTAGGCTAGAGTCTATATTTACATTATTTGCAGTATGATCTTTTATGCAAAATAGATTTTAATTTAAAATGTAATTAAGATTATATCAGTGAGGTCTTTTTACATGCATGTAATAAAAATCCCAGTTCATATTGATTAATATAATAGGGGAATATATTGACTCATGAGGTTGGAAAATTCAGTATTAGCACAGGCTTTAGCTTTCACCCAGTGGTCCCTAATGCCATCAGGTCTCATTTCCCTGGAATTCTCTCAGCTTTTTCTTCCTCTGTGTTTTTTCTTCATCCTTGGCTGGCTTCCTTCACATAGGGGGAGTTGGAAGACGGCTGAAAGTGATTTCCAGGGTGACTGTCCTAATATAGCCATGTCAGTGGGCCCCAAAAGGGAAGTTACACATTTCTTTTTAAAAGCAACAAAACTCTTTGTCAGAGCCACTCTTCTCCTCTTTACTCACCACCCCAAAGCCTCCTTCTATTTGGCCAGAATTTCATCATATATCCATCTTAACCTTCAGCTGGTAAAGCTAGTAAGGCAGCATGATTGGCCCAGACTAATCAATATTTATTCTATTGAAATGCACAGGTAAGAAGCTTTTCCTCAGAACATGTGAATATATAGAGAAAGAGTGATTGAACAAAATCTGGAAGGAAAAGTTGCGCAAGGTTGAAGGTGCTGTTAAGCATGTGCCAAATTTGGGAAGGCAACCAAAATACCCGCTAAACCACCCTCACAGTGAGTGTGTGAAAGGAGCCTTGCACATATGCATGAGTTCACTAAAGGATTAGTGATATTCTCTAAAATAGTTTTGGTGTGATCAGGGACATGTCCCACAAGATGAATCTCTCAGAGCATCAAAAGTAGAGATTATATAAAATTTTCCAGATGAGAAATGGCAAAGGAAGGAAGGAAGCCAGAGATTGTGAAAGTGGAGAAGCCGAACAAATAATTAACTTCTAGTTTGACAAGGGGTATGGAAAAAAAGTCTAGATAGACTTCCAAATTTCTGGCATGATGGATCAATATCCAATATTGGTGCGTGTTGGTGTCATTTATTAAGACAGGAACATAAGAGAAGTTTCTGGTTTTATTTCAGAGCTAGAAGAGTTAGTTCGGGTATGGAGGTGAGGAGTCAAAGGTGTCTGCTGAACACTATAGTGCAAATTTAATTATAGTACAAACTGCTACCATTTATTTAGTAGTTTGCCATTCACTCAGCAACAAATACTTCTTGTACACTTACTGTGGGGTTGGGACTAAGTTTAATTATTTACAAGGATTCTCTTATGTAATCTTCCCAACCCTGCTTTGAGAAGGTTGTCCAATAATCTCTAGCCATTACTTTTGAGGGCAATTTTAGAATCCATTCATGGGTGCATCATTGATAGTTAATTATATTGTTGGCAGTGATATTCTCAAACACAAAAGCCACATTGTGTATGTTAACTCAGGAGTGTTTTTATCTACCTCTCATTATAATTATAATCAGGCCTGCACACTCATTAATCATTTTTATACCATGTACACTGAGAACCTGATAGTCAAATACTTGAAAATGCACCGAGTGCAATAGCCTGATGAAATGCCGTATTTAAATACCTGTAAAGAGAAGCTTACTGTTGATAATTAATTATATATACATATGAGACTTAATATTTATCAGTGCCTTACAAGTTATAGTTTTTGTAGACATAATCATCTTATTCTCAAGGAAACATGAGCAGTTAAACTTGATTTTTAAAAAGCTTTTATTTTGAAGTAATTGCAGATTTATGTATACTTGTAAGAAACAATGCAGAGATTCCCTATACTCCAAACCCAGTTTTCCCCCAGTAGTAGCATTGTGAAAACATAGCACTATATGACAAGATAATGATATTGATACAATCATGTTTACAGAACATTTCTGTCACCACAGGCTTCCTCACGATAGGCACAACCACTCCCTTATTGCCTCCTTAACCCCTGACAGTCACCAATCTGTTCTCCATTTTAATTTTAATTTTAATATTTTTATTTTTTACTTTTTTGAGTCAGAGTCTGACTGTGTTATCTAAAGCCAGAGTGCCATGGCATCAGCCTAGCTCACAGCAACTTCAAACTCTTGGGCTCAAGCAATCCTCCTGCCTCATCCTCCCAAGTAGCTGGGACTACAGGCTCCCAACACAATGCCTGGCTTTTTCTCCATTTTTATATTTCTGTCATCTCTAGAGTGCTCTATAAATAGAAGCATATGGCATGTAACTTTTTCATTCACCTTTATTCACTTGGCATATTTCTTTGAATATTTATCCAGGTTGTTGTGTGTATTAATACTTCATTTCTTTTTATTGCTGAGTGCTATTCCCATGGCAGAGATGTATCACAGTCTGCTTAACCAATCCCTAGTTGAAGAACATGTATCTCATTTCCAGTTTGGGGCTATTATGGATAAAATTGCTATAAATCTGCTTTTCCGTTTTCTTGTAGAAACATAAATCTTTTTTTTTTCTAGAATAAATACCTTCGAGTAAGTTTGTAAGATTTATATGGTAGTTATTTGATTATTTAGGAAACTGTTTTCCAGAGTGGCTGTACCATTTCATATTCCTACAAGTAATGTCCAAGTGATCCAGTTTCTCTGCATCCTCATCAGCATTTGGTGCTGTCATTACTTTATTTTCCCTCAGATTTGTGGAGGAATAATTAACAAATAAAATTGTATATATTTAAGATGTATAATGTGACAATTTGATATATTAATTGTTGTGAGATGGTTACCACTACCAAGCCAAGAAACATATTATCTCACATAGTTACCCTGTTTTATGTTATATAGTGAGAACATTTAAGATCTATTGTCTTAGTAAATTTTAAATATACAACATGGTATTCTTTATTATAGACATTATAGTGTGCATTGTATCTTCAAAACTAACTCATTCTGCACGACAAACTTTGTACCCTTTGATCAACATTTCTCCCACCTCTGAGTCTTTGGCAACTATCCAGTCTATTCTCTGCTTCCATGTGTTCAACTTTTTTAGATTCTGCATATATAGAGTGGACATAAAGTTTGTGTGCACTTTAAATTGCACATGTACTTTGTGCCCACCCTGTAAGTGAGACTTATAACATCCAACAGTCCCACTATTGGAATATATAACTCCTCAAAATGAAATGAGTATCTCAAGAAGGTATCTTCACTCCAGTGTTCATTGCAGCATTACTCATAAATAGATAAACTATGGACTCATAGTTGTCCATTGACATGTGGACTCAAGTGTCCATTGACATGTAAATAAAGAAACGTGGCATATGTGTTTGTGTGTACATATACACACACAGAGAGTGTTAGAAAAGTAAACATAAGAGGTATCTTTGAAATCTAGCTTAGGCAGAGAGTTCATAGTTTTCAGGACAAAGACATATTTATAAAAGAAAAAAAATCAAAAATTCGATTTTATAACTTAAGTGTTTACTCCATGAAAGATCCCATTAAGATGAAAAGAGGAGCTACAAAGTGAGAGAAAATATTTGCAAACTATATATATACACACACACACTCGTATATATATGTGTGTGTGTGTATCAGTTTGTATGCAAAGGAATATTACTCAGCCTTAAATAAAGAAGAAAATCCTGTTATTTTTAACAACATGGATAGACCTAGAGTATATTATGCGACAATGAAAACCTAGACAATGTCATTACTTTTTATTTTAGCCATATTTTTAGGTATCTAGTGATATCTCATTGTGGTTTTGATTTGCAATTCTCTACTAGCTAATGATGCTGAACAACTTTTTATGTGCTTATTTGCCACCTATATGTCTGTCTTTGTTGTGAATTGTCCCTTTAGAATGTTTGCCCACATTCTAATTGGATTGTTAACTTTGCTCTGTTGAGTTTGGGAGATTTTTATATGTTCTAAATACTTGTTCTTTATCAAATATGTTGTTTGCAGATATTTTCTCTCACTTTGTAACTTGTCTTTTCATCTTAATGCAATCTTTCACAGAGTAAACACTTAAACTATAAAATCCAATTTATTGGTTTTTTCTTTTATAAATGTGTTTTTGTCCTCAGAACTATGAACTCTTTGCCTACAGCTAGATTTCAAAAATATCTCTTATGTTTACTTCTCTAACACTCTTATAGTTGTATTTTTTGCATTCATTTAAGTCTCTGATCCATTTTGAGTTAATTTTTGTACAAACTATGAGAGCTAGATTGTGGGGTTTTTTTTTAATCGTGTGTGTGTGTGTGTGTGTGTGTATAGAGGGAGTGGTTCAGTTTGCATGTGGAAATACATGGTCTGGCACAATTAGATGTAAAGGCTATCCTTCCTCCTTCTGTGGTCTTGATTATTGTAGCTTTAAATCAGGTTGACTGATTCTCCATCTTTATTATTCTTTTTCAAAATTATATGCCATTCCAAATAAATTTTAGAATGCATGTTTCTATTAAAATATTATTATATCTATAAAAGTATGGCTAGGCATTTTCATAGGAATTGCTTTAAATTTGTATATCAATTAAGGGAGAATTAGCATCTTTACTATTTTAAATATTACTGTCTGTGGACGTGATATGTCTCACCATTTAAGACTTCCTCTAATTTCTTTCACAATGTTGACTGGTTTTTACATGTGTTCTATGTACGTTTTGTTGAATTACACCTAAGTATTTCATTTTTTGACCTATGTAAGTGTTATTGTATTTTGTTTTGTTTTGTTTTGAGAAAGAGTCTCACTCTGTTGCTCCAGGCTGGAGTGTAATAGAGTCATACTGCACAGCAACCCCAAATTTAGGGGTTCAAACCATCCTCTTGCTCAGCCTCCTGAGTAGCTGGGACTACAGATGCCTACCTGGCTAGTTTTTCTATTTTTAGTAAATAGTTGAAACAGGTCTCCTTCTTACTCAGGTCTTGCTCTTGGTCTTGAACTCCTGAGCTCAAGAAATCCACCTGGGTCTGTGATGAGATTGACATTCTGAGCTTACCCAAGTCTAACAAATGGGCTGTGGGAGGTTTCTGTCCAGCCCTGAGCATGGGATCTGTGTATCAATATGACATATGACTTATGTTGTAAAAAGGTCATTTTTGTCTACTTTGGTGTAGATCAGACTGCAGAGAGACCATTAAGGAGACAATTATAGAAATGTTGCCTTCAACTTTGCTTATCCTGGAGGTAGAGCAAGATGGTGATCTAAAGACATCTCCTGTGCATCTATATGTTATCTCCAGAAAACACACATAGCCTTGAAAGACAAAATAAGATTCAGAGTTAGAAAACAATATTTCAGGCAAATGGGTATCAGAAGAAAGGAGGGGTTCACAAAATTATTTTCAGATACAAGTGGATTTAAAACAACTAAACTGAAGACAGATAACATGGTAACTTTACAAGGGAACAAAACAACAAGAGGACATTTCAATTCTAAATATTTATGCGCCCAACATAAAGACACCCTGATTTTTGAAACAGACCTTATTTGGTCTGAGCAATATGATATCCTATAACACCATAATAGCTAGGGACTTTAACATCCCTCTGACAGAAAGGGACAGATCTCTAAACAGAAGCTAAACAATGATACAAGAGACTTAAAATTGACCCTAGAATAATTAGGCTTCATAGACATACACAGAACAAACCAACCCAAACCTAAGGAATATAACTCTTCTCATTAGTCCCTGGAATTCTCTCAAAATAGATCATATCCTAGGATACAAATCAAACCTCAACGAAATCAAAATAATTGAAATTTTACCTTGTATCTTCTCAGACCATAAGGCAATAAATGTGCAACTCAACTCCAACAAAATTTTTCATCACCACACAAAGGCATTGAAGCTAAACAACCTCATGCTGCATGACAGTTGGGTCAAGGAAGAGACAAAGGAGGAAATATTGAACTTCCTCAAACATAACAACAATGAAGACACAAGCCACTAAAATCTGTGGGATACTGACAAAGCAGTACTAAGGGAGAAACTTATTGTTTTAGATGCCTGCATCCAAAAAACAGAAAGAAAATCAACAACCTCAAGAATCATCTCAAGGAAATGGAAAAGGAAGAACAATCCTATCCTAAACTAGCAGAAGAAAAAAAAATAACCAAATTTGGATCAGAAATAAATGAAATTGAAAACAAAACAATCATCAGAAAATTAATGAAACAAAAAGTTGGTTCTTCAAAAAGATAAATAAAATTGATAAACCATTGACCAAATGAACCAGAAACAGAAAAGTAAAATCTTTAATAACCTCAATCAGAAAGGAAAAGAAAGAAATAACGACTGATATCACAGAGATATAAGAGGTTATTTCTGACTACTACCAAGAACTCTTTGACCAGAAATTTGACTACATAGGGGAAATGGACCAATATGTAGAATCATGCCATCTCTCTAGACTTAACAAGGAAAAAACAGATTACTTGAACAGAACAATATCAAGCACTGAGATTGCAGAAACAATAAAAAAGCTGACAACAACAAAAGCTCTGCACCTGATGGCTTCACACCAGAATTCTATCAAATTTTCAAAGATGAGCTTGTACCTGTATTGCAGAATCTATTCCAAAATAATGACAAGGAGAAAACCTCCCTCAAGACGTTCTATGAAGCAAACATCACCTTAATTCCAAAACCAGTAAAGAACCCAACTAAAAAGCAGAACTACAGACCAATTTCACTAATGTATATCAAGGCAAAAATGCTCTAAAAAATCTTGGCTAATAGAAGCTACACATTAGAAAAGTTATACATCACGATCAAGTAGGCTTCGTCCAAGGGATGTGTTTAACATACACAAATCCATAAGTGTAATACAGCATATCAAGAGAAGCAAAAACAAAGACCTTATGATCTTCTCAATAGATGCAGAAAAAGCATTTGATAAAATTCAACATCCTTTTCTAACAAGAACACTTAAGAAAATAGGCATAGGTGGCACATTTCTTAAGCTGATTTAAGCCATCTATGACAAATTCACATCTGATATCATACTGAATGAAGTAAAACTGAAAGCTTTTCCACTTTGAGTTGGAACTAGACAAGGATGTCCTCTATCACCACTACTATTCAATGTAGTTCTGGAAGTTTTAACCAATGCAATCAGGCAAGGGAAGGAAATAAAAGGACATCCAAATGGGGGAAGGGGTCAAACTCTCCCTCTTTGCTGATGATATAATCTTATACTTACAAAGCCCCAGAGATTCAACCACAAAACTCCTGGAAGTGATCACAAACTATAGTAACCTCTCATGGTATAAAATCAATGTCCACAAATCAGTAGTCTTTGTATATGGCAATAACAGCCAAGTTGAGAAGCAAATCAAGGACACAATTCCCTTCACAGTAACTTCAAAGAAAATGAAATACTTAGGAATATACCTAACAAAAGAGGTGAAAGATATTTTCAAAGAGAATTATGAAACCCTAAGAAAAGAAATTGTAAAATACATTAACAAATGGAAGAACATACCATGCTCATGGCTGGGAAGAATCATTGTTAAAATACCTATTCTACCCAAAGCAATCTATAGATTCAGCGCAATTCTCATTAAAATACCAATATCATAATTTGAAAAACTGGAAAAAAACGTTCTTCATTTTGTATTGAACTAGAAAAAAACCTTGTATAACCCAGGCTATTCTTAGTAACAAAAACAAAGTGAGAGGCCTCATTTTACTAGGCTTCAGGTTATATTACAAGTCCACAGTGATCAAAACAGCATGGTATTGGCACCAAAACAGAGACATAGACATATGGAACAGAACAGAAAAATAAGAGATGAAACAGGTCTCTAGTTGCCATCTGATCTTTGATAAACCAAACAAAAACATACAGTAGGGAAAAGAATCCTTATTTAACAAATGGTTCTGGGAGAATTGGATAATCACGTATAAAAGACTGAAACTGAACCCATGCCTTTTATCATTTATAAAAATTGACATCAAGATGGATAAAAGATTTAAATCTAAGACATAAAACGATAAAAATCTTAGAAGTAAGTGTGGTAAAAACTCTTGATGATGGCAGACTGGGAAAAGACTGTATGATGAAGACTTCAGTGGGAATTGCAACAACAAAAATAAACAAATGGGACTTAATTAAGCTGAAAAGCTTCTGCACAGCTAAGGATACAACAATTAAAGCCAAAAGATAGCCTTCCAAATGGAAAAAGATATTCATGTGGTATGAATCTGACAAAGGGTTGAGCACCAGAATCTGTAGAGAAATCACATTAATGAACAAAACAGGCTCTGCACCTGTGGCTCAAGTGGCTAAGGCGCCAGCCACATACACCTAAGGTGGTGGGTTTGAATCTAGCCCAGGCCAGCCAAAACAACAATGATGGCTGCAACAACAACAAAAAAAAAATAGCCAGGCATTATGGTGGGCGTCTGTGGTCCCAGCTACTTGGGAGGCTGAGGCAGGAGACTCGCTTGAGCCTAGGAGTTGGAGTTTGCCGTGAGCTATGATGCCACAGCACTCTACCCAGGGGGACAGCTTGAGGCTCCTGTCTCAAAAAAAAAAAAAAAATGAACAAAACAGCACACGATCCCATCTACCACTGGGCAAGAGAAACAAACAGAACCTTCTTGGAAGAAGACAGATAAATGGCCAAAAAACGTATTAAAAAATGTTCATTATCCCTAATCATCAGAGACATGCAAATTAATACCACCCTGAGATATAACCTAACCCCAGTGAGAATGGCCCACATAACAAAGCCTCAAAGCTATAGATGCTGACATGGATGTAGACAGAAAAGAACACTTTTACACTGCTGGTGGGACTGCAAAGTAATATAGCGTCTTTGGAAAGAAGTATGGAGACTCCTCACAGAACTCAAATTAGACCTCTGATTTGATCCTGCAATCCTATTATGAGGCATTTAGCCAGGAGAAAAAAAAAATCATTTTATCACAAGGAAATTTGCACTTACTGCAGCTCAATTTACAATCATCAAGATGTGGAAACAACCTAAGTGCCCATTAACCCAGAGATAGATTAACAAACTGTAGTATATGTATACCATGAAATACTATTCAGCCATAAAAAGATGGAGACTTTAAATCTTTTGCATTTCCTGAATGGAGTTAGAACACATTCTTCTTAGTAAAATAATCACAAGAATAGAAAAGTAAGAATCCAATGTACTTAATACTAATATGAGCCAGTAAATAATCTAATCATTCCTGCATAAGAGAGAAGCTCAAGTCAATTCAAGATTGGAGAAGGGGGAATGAGTGAGTGGAGAGAGAGGAGGAGGGAGGGCAAAGGGTCTGATCCCACTTACTGGGCACAGTGTTAGGGTGTATAGCACACCTCTTGGGGTGGAACACAGTTATAAGAAGGACTGTAACTAACAACTGCAAATATTGTAACCTATTTCTTTGTACCCTTAAATTAACCTGAAACTAAAAAACAAAGAAATCTACCTGCCTTGGCCTCCCAGAGTGCTACAAGTACAGACATGAGCCAATGCATATGGCCTGGTATTATGATTTTAATTTTAGGTTCCACATGTTCAGTGTTAGTGTAGAAATGTGATGACATGAATTAACCTGTAGCTTATAACCTTGCTAAACTCATCTATTATTTTAAAAGTTTTTTTGTAAATTGTCATCCACAAACAGGGACAGTTTTCCCTTTTCCTTTCTGATCTATATGACTTTTATTTCTTATTTATTCTTTTTTTTTTTTTGTCTTTTTGCACTGGCTTGAAATACAGCACTATGCTGAATAAGAATGGTGAGAGTGGAGACCTTGCCCTGGTCTCTGTCTTAGGAGAAAATCATTTGGGATTTGACTATTAAGTGCAATCTTAGTTTTGAGTTTTTGTAGATTATCAAGTTAAATAAGTTCCCCTCTATTACTATTTCTAAAACAGTTCTTTTTTTTTTTTTTTTGAATCATGGTATGCTTAAGTCCCTTCCCAAAGCCTAAGCAATGTTGTTTGCATCCTATCTGGAAGGGGACCCAGAAATACTCTAGAGCCAGAGTGCTCTGAGGGGATTACTACAGCACATTAGTGTGGTGATCATGAATTGACAGGTGGTGTCTACGCACATAGGGTAACGCAGTAGAGCTACCTGCCCAGTGTACCCTAAACTGGAAACAGAGGGACAAACCTAACTTAGAGTTAGAGAAATGTAAGCCAGCAGTAAAGATAGTTAAGAAGGCTATGAAAAATAGAGGAAAAATAAGTTAGGTACCTGATTTGTATTTTTATTTTACCAACTATGTAGCCCTGGACAAGCCACTAATACCTCAGAATATCAATTTTTCATCCATAAAATGGCTATAACACCAACTATAATAACACTTATATTCATAATTTTTTTACATCATATGGATTTTGGGTTTAGTGTATAAGATCAGGTCTGTGTAGACTCTCAGTGAATTGGAAAATACTATACACCAATATTATCTCTTAGGTCTAGCCAGAGACTGTACACTTCATCCAAGAGGAGAATTTTATGTGAAGTATTTTTACTTTTTGTAAGAAATTTATGTAAAGAACTTTATATGAAAGCCTATAAAAATTCTATCGTATCACCATGATCTAGTTTTCTCTACTTGAAGAAAAAAAGTCCTAGGGAACATAGGTATTCCCCATCAAAAAAAGCAATTATGTTTCATCGGACAGATGGCTCAGATGAAAAAAAGGAAATCATAATAAAAGGTGTCTATAAAATCAGTCAGCTGAAACATTAAGTGTTGTAAAAATAGTCTAATATTCTAATTTTCTTTAGTAGTTTGTTTTGTGGGTGGAGATAAAATAATAGTGATGAATTTCAAAGGCAGCCTCTCTGAACTACTTCCCCTAAAGGAAAGAACTGGTAGCATTCTGATAGCCTTTAGGTGAGGAATGACTCAGTGAGGAGTATGGTTTAATTTTATTGACTTGGAGATAAGCCTTTACCATAGCAATGATAAACAATAACCAATGAGTCTGTTGTCAACTTCAGGAAGAAGACAACCCTTTGAAATGCCCGAAGGCCCAAGTGGCACAGGCTTTTCCAATGAGTCCACAGATTAATCATTAATAACCTCTTGAGACTTGTGTAAATGATTATGCAAGAGCACACACCACACTCTGCATTCTTTTCCCGATATACTAAACCACCAGTGTTTCCTTACCTGACATTCTTTGCTATCTTTCTTCACGTTTAATTTAAAGCTTCTACATTTGGAGAGCTGCTGTAAAATGAGCAAATTAATTTGTCATTGACAAATATTTTGTTAAACTCAGTAGACAGGAGAAGTTAGAAATGGGCTATAATTCAAGGTCTCCCCATATCCTGGCTACCAGGTAATGTTTAACCGTGAAAGCCGGCCTCAGATGGAATTCTGCCACATGTACATACACTTATGAGCTGACCAGCATTGGCCCCTTCTATGAACCAAGTGAAGACTTCACTCTTGGTTCTTTCACATGCTCTGACAGTTTTGGCAGGAAATCATTACTCCAGGAAAAGGTGAAAATTTTCTAGCAGCAGGTTATGAAACAACAAACTGAAATCGGGTTTCATAATTTCACGCAAATGGTTGAACATAGGAGTGGGTTCTTAGGCCCAGGGTACCACTGAAAAGGACAGAAGGCCTCATACCTTATTCCTTCACCTCAGGAGAGCCTACACTGTCCTTGAAGCCAATCTGCAGATTTTGAGCACCCATCATTTTACCAGTGAAGACTGATTTCCAGCATGCCAATTAGCAAACCTTCTGGAGTTGACAGAAGACAAAGGTGACTAAAGCAATGGCAGAAGAAGGTTGCCAAGGGTTGTGACCTTTTGATAAAAGCTTTCCAAAAACTACCACATCCTTGGAATATTTATCTTGATTAGGATACAAAAATTTTACAAGAAAATATCAAGTGTTCATTGGATCTATTTACACACACAGTTTATATGCTATAAGATTTGCATGGATATCAAGTGTACATACATTAAATATAGTTCTTACAATGGTTGCTATTGGCATTTTTCTGGCCCTGATCAAATAAATCTATCTTATGATATGTTTTGTAAGCCAATGAACTTGTATTGTTAAGTGACTTTGTACCTTGGAAAATGAACAATTAAAACACTTTGTTGTGATTAAAGCAGTAACTTATGCTTCATTGATTGTCTTACTTCCAAGGTTTGTGGTATAGTTTGGTTAATCGCTACTTAATAAAAGTCATGATTACGGCACTTAGAGAATAATGTCTGAATTGTTATGCCCGAAAAATACCCCCAAATAGCCGCAGCAGACAAGTCCGAGACACACTCCGATGTAAGAGCAAGAGGTGAGTTTTATTCAGGCCCCGGGAAGCCCGGGCTCTCCTGGCATGCAAGCCGAGGACGAGCCTCCAGGCCCGGGCCAAGCCCCAGCCTGGACTCTCCTGGCATACACACTGAGAAAGAGCCTCGAATCAAACGTGGAGGAAGTTATTATGGGGTACA
>CAUYQV010140400.1:0-10532 GCA_963574575.1 Galagoides demidoff
GCTTGTTTGCATGGAGTAAACTGCGAGCCCTTGTTGCGGGGGAGGGGACTCCCGTCTGCTTGGTGGTGGATTCTGTACCTTTTGGTTGTCTTTTTGGGGTCGCAGCTCACCTCAGGAAGGTTGAAGTGTGCTCCTCAATCTTCTCTCTTGGCTCTGCTCCACACCATCAGCTAATTAGCTAAACTTCTGTCCTTTCAGCCTCCTTCTAGATGGGAGCTTCTGTAAAAAGCTGGCTGCAGTCCGCCATCTTGGCTCTGCCCCCTGTCACTGTAAACTTTCTATGAACCAGGCACCTTCCTAACAGTGAAGACTTTGCTAAAAGTAGGCATCTGTGGTAGAAAATGCACATGTGCTTCAGATCGTCAGAGACGAAAGATTAATTGTATTGTCCCAAAGAATGAAAACTGGTGTTCATAATGTACTCCAGTTTTTTAAAAAAGATACATATATGCTTAAAAGTATTGTTTAAGAAATCAGAGGTATTTGTTATATATATTTTTAAAAGTTCTATAAAACAATTTTTTTAGAAATGTTGTGAATTTTTGAAAAGAAACTTTATTTTTTAGAACAGTTGTAGATCTACGAAAATATTGCAAAGATAATACAAAAAATCCTTATATACTGCATGGCCAGCTTCTAGTATTATTATTATTATTATCGTCATCACTATTATTGAAATTGAGTCTCACTCTGTTACATAGGCTAGATGGCTGTGTCATCATTCTAGCTCACAGCAACCTCAAACTATTGGATTTAGGTGGTCCTCCTGCCTCAGTGTCCTGAGTGGCTGTGGCTCATGCCTGTAATCCTAGCACCCTGGGAAGCTGATGTGGGAGGATCCCTTGAGCTCAGGAGATCAAGACCAGCCTGACCAAGAGCAAGACCTCATCTCGACTAAATAGAGAAAAATTAGCTGGGTGTTGTGGCAGTTGTCTGTAGTCTCAGCTACTTGGGAAGTTTCCCCTATTATTAACATTCTGCACTAGTATGGTCCATTTGTTACAGTTAATGAAACAATATTGATACCTTATTATTAGTGGAAGTCATAGTTTATTTAGATTTCCTCAGTTTTTTCTGACTGTGCTTTCCCTGAGGATCCCATGCAGGGCACACATGACATAGAGGTCTCATGTCCCCTTAGGCTCCTTTTGGCTATTACAGTTTCTCAGACTTGCTTGTTTTTGATGACCTTGAATGTCTCTCAAGGGAGATTTGTTTGATACTTTTAAAATGAACTAACTGAACTTATTTAAATAACTTTTAATATTACTGAAAAAAACTTCCCTATTTCTGACACATTAGTTTGTGGGGACCAGCTCATGACATGTAAATAATGAAGGAAATGTTATTTGTTTGTGGTTAAGGAGTATTCAAGATTAAACTGGTATATGGACATGTCCCGGTGAGTTCACAAGTATGTCAGACAAAAATTTTAGAATTCATTCCAAAAATATTCCCTTTCTCTACTCAGCAGAGATTCGTAGAGCACCCACCACTTGTGAGTTGCTGCTCTGAGCAAAGGGAATAAAATTCTGAACTAGTGTCTGAAAAATTAGCTTCTCCAACTGCTGTGCAAGAAGGGTTTCCCATTAAATCTTGGAACAGAAGAAAATTTGACAACTTCTTTCCAAAACCTATCACAGTATCTACATTGCTAGTTTCTTCAATTAAAACCTTCTTCTGAATTAAATCTCAGATTTAGGAGGGCCTGACATATGTCCTAGGATACATAAAATAGACCCAAAAAGGTATTTTTAAAAATTTCTCACATTCTGGGGAAATGGAAATTATCATTATCATTATCATTATTATTATTTGACACAAAGTCTCACTTTCTTGCCCTGGGTACAGTGCAGTGGTGTCATAGCTCACAGAAACCTCAAACTCTTGAGTTTAAGTGATCCCCTTGGCCCAGACTCCCAAGTAGCTGGGACTACAGGTGCCCACCACAGGTGCCCACCACAATGCCTGACTTTTTTAGAGATGGGGTCTCACTATGGCTCAGGTTGGTCTAGAACTCCTGAGGTCAGGGGACTCACCTGCCCTGGGCTCCCAGAGTGCTAGGATTACAGGCATGAGCCACCACACCCAGCTGGGAAAGGAAATTATTAATTGTTGGTTCTATTGATCATCATTCAATTTGCTAAAATCTGCAGGTGTGTGTGGGGAGGGGAGAGGGAGGGTGGATGCAGAGAGAGAGAGTGAGAGAGGGAAGGAGGAAGCAAGGGAGAGAGTGAGGGGTGTAAAACTCCGGGTGTTGACTGGAAGAAACACCGAGCTGTTCAACAGCAAAGGGAATTGGAGAAGGCCAGGAAGGGTCTGTGCAGGAACTCAAAGGAGGAGTAAATGAAATTCTCTCATTGCCTTTGACCAGGTGGAAAGACAAGCCTCACTTAGTCCTGTGCTTCTGAACCTCAGTCCACCCACCATGAATTCAGAGGCTGTGGGAAATCCAGATGCAGCTGTTGTTTTCTCAGAGCTGCATTAGGAACCGACCCAGCCCCTGCGATGTCCGTGGTACACCGGGAGGCAGCGTTGGCAGCAAACAGATCCTCTCCTAATGGAACTTGGGGGGAAACTTAATGCCTCTGCTGTGCCATTTGAATTTTTCTGTTTGAAGGAGCATATAGATTATTTATAGGCCACCAAATAAACCTGAGGGTCTTTTAATAAACTCATAGATTATGTTGCTCAAAGGAGTTTATTGAAATAATATCTGAATTTGCCCATCACAATGACATTCCATGAGTTTATGGCTCTGTCTGGTGGGGAATAGGATTTCCCATCTTGCCCTAGGGTCCCTGCAAATCATTTCAACATTCAGAAGGAAGATGAAAATGTAACTTGAGGTCACTATATCAGCTTCTCTCAAAAAAATTTTTTTTCCTCTCAAAAACAAAAACAGACCTATGGAGGGAAAGGTAACTGATAAAAACCTGGGACGGACTCAGCCAATTGCCTTCGAAAGCAGCTAGGTTTAAGCCCTCTGATTCACATTTTTGGGGGGCTGGGTGAATATGAGTTTTATGCCTCATAGTCATTTTTGAAAGGCACTACATGTTTCCTGGTCAGAATATTGGGGATTTGGGGAGTTTGTCTTGGATCTGATCCAAAAAAGAGCAACAAGAGCATAGAAACCCATGTCCTCAGAGCCAGAAGCTTTGATTTCGGCTATATTTAATTTATTCTCTGACGTGTGCAAAGAGTGCACAGTTATCTGAAAGTGTCGGATTATCACTCACACCACTCATGTCATCTCTGTCGTTTACCCCATGCTCCCAAGGGGACACTTCTCCATCTCTTTCAGAATTGGGGTTATTCCCTTTTCCTTAAAATTAACCCATTACATAGTATTGCTTGAAATTCAAAAACGTTTGAAAGTTCCCTAATTTTTGGCCCGCTTTACATTCATATTTACCTCCATCCATACTTTGACCCTAAATTCCCCCCATTTCTGTCAGAGGGCTTTTTTTGCTCCAGTTGTCTTTTTAAATCTAACATCTCACTTGAAACTTCATTTAAAATCTCTTGACTCTCCCTGTATTCCTTACTCATTTCTCCCTGGGCGGCCATTTATTTAACTTCATAGTGACATTTTCTAACTCCACAAAGCCTTCTGAGGTAACGATCTTTATGAAACACAAATGATTCTATTGTATTATTTTTTTTTTTTCCGAAGGAGAACATAGCCAGGAAAGAACAATGGAGAATTGTTTTCTTCCAAATATGACAAATTAATAACAAAATCATAGAAATCTGAGAGTGAGAAGGAATTTAAAAGAATCTTCTTGTCAAAACTCCTCACTTTCTAGTGAGGAAACTGAGTCCCAGAGAACCGGCATGATTGTCTCCAAGGGACGTGTCTCATGTAGCTGACACTGAAGCTGGGCTCTCTCATCCCCCTTCTAGTTTTCTTTCCACCATTCTGCCCTTCCCAGACTTTTGCTTTGAGCCAGGAATGATGGAATCATAGCAGTTCACTTGCAGGGATGATTTCCAGAATGAAATCACAACTGGGGATCCACCCCTAGGAGTGCTGTTTAGGTTCCAGGGATGCACAGTAGATAATCCCATGTCCCTCCATCATGGAGCTACATTAACACGAAGGAGATTAGAGACACATAAACAAGCAAGTGTGCAAAGCCAGGTAGTTTTAGGAGCAGTGAAGAAAAAGGAAGCAATATAAGAGAATAGAGACCGGACGATGGGGTGTATAGTCGTCAAGGTTATCCGGAGGGACAGAAACAGTAAGATAGTTACGGATATAGTTACACGTAAATGAGAGGGGATTTATGAGGGGAATTGGCTGACTCAATTATGATGGCTAGTAATTCCCACCATAAGCTGTCTGCAGACTGGAGACCCTGGGACGCCAGTAGTGTGGTTTAGTCCAAGACTGAATGCCTCAGAACCAGGGAAGCTCAAGGAATAATACTCATCTGAGGCTAAAAGCCTGATAGTCCCTGGAGCCACTGCTATGAGTCCTAGAGTCTGAGGGCCAGTGAGCTGGAAGTTCTATGTCAAAGGGCAAAAGAAAAGAGAGTTTTAGGGCAGTGCCTGTGGCTCAAAGGAGTAGGGCACTTGCCCCATATGCTGGAGGTGGTGGGTTCAAACCCAGCCCTGGCCAAAAACTGCAAAAAAAAAAAAGTGTTTTAGCTCCAGCAGAGACAGAGAAAAACACTTTTCTCTGCCTTTTTCTTTTTGTGTGTTCTATCCAGGTCCCTAGCTGATTGGATGTTGCCTGCCCACAGCTACTCACCCTTCCATCTCCTTTGAGAACACCCTAACAATCACACCTACGGATAATGCTTATCAGCTCTCTATGTCTTGTTTAATCTAGTCAAGTTGACTGTGGGTTTGGACTAGAATGGCCAGGGTGGACTTTTCTGAGGAGGTGACATTTGCTCAGAGGTCTGAAGAAATAAAGGAGTGACTCAGGAGACCATCTGGGGAAAGAACATTCTGGGCAAAGGGAGTGGAAAGTGCAAAGACCCTCAAGTGGGCAAGAAGACAAATGAATTGCATTTTGAGAACAAAGGCATAGCTTTCGGATTAGGCTGTGGAGTTTTTAGTATGTACTAAGGGAACAAAATTAGAATGTTTGAACTCTTAACAGACAACACTTTCAGGGCAGAACTGGACCAGGTTCACTAGTTAGCTGTACCTTTCTCTTGTTCTTCGACTCTCATTGTAAAAGCCCAGGAGATATCCTTCTTGCTTACCAAGACACACTAGAGAAAATAATTTTTTTTTTTTTTTATTGTTTGGGATTCGTGGAGGGTACAAAGAATTAGGCTACACTGATTGCATTTGGAGAAAATAATTTTTGAATGCAGAAATTTCACAACTACAAAAAACCATCCTAAAAATCTAGTTTTAGCTTTCAGTTAAGTGATTCTGTCAAAGACACGGATTATATAACAGGCAAAACCAAGCATTTCTTTAGAGTTCAGTACTGGCTTCCCACATTGCAACCCAAAGGGGACGCCACAGGAGACCTTTGTGAAGTCGGTGAACTGTCTCATAGAAAGAGACTCAGCACCGGGTGCTGAGGGGTGCTTTGGCCAAGAGCTGTTGCTATTTTTGTAAACCTATGCCCTGGGATCCCTGATCCCCTAATAAGGAAAAGGCTAGCCCATTTTGACCTTTACAGCCTGTTGCAAAGTCATTGCTGAGCTATTATTTGAGTAGCTTGAGGTAGAATAATGTTCAACTCAGCTTCCTGGAGCTGCATTTGAAATGCAATTAGTTGACTGCTGTTAGTTGTCAATTAACATTTATTATCAATTAGTTCATCAAATTGATTAGTTGGCAGGACCTTAAAGTCTAAATGCACTCCTTTCCATTATAAATATGTCTATAAGAGTAAAAGCTACTCACTAATTGATGTCAAACTGGAATTGCTTATGTTGGTCTCTAGTCTCGTTCATATTGCATTTTAAAATCTATATCGAGTGAGCTTGGATAATACATGTTAGATTCACACTTTACAGCGCACGTGTCACAGTTGTTTTGGGGGTGATCAGTAAATATGCCAGGTTGGAATTTTATACTGATATCAGAAGGAATCTTTAACAGGAGTTATTTTATATTCATATATCTTAAGTGATTTTACTTTGGGAAAAGAGCATTCTGTCTCAGGATTGCTGAAATTTTTGTACACATTTAAACCTTATCTCTGTCAGATTTACAGTATTCTGAGTCAGCTAATGTAAGGACATAACGCTTCTAATAACTATCTAAAGAAAAGTAAAATTTAAGTGTGTATAATTTATAACTACTCCTATTTGAAAAACAAGCTTCTGTGGTTTTTTTTATCACCTCCCCTCCCCCAAGAAACTTTTCTAGAATATATCCAGCTTGCTAGGCTCTTCTGCACTTCGTCCGTTCTCTAAAACACAATTAGGAAGTTTTTAATTCCCCCTTCCATATTCTCCTTTGGAACAAAACAAAACACAGATATACCACCATTTAAAAAGACCCATTTCTGGTTTTGGGAAAAACAAACTTTCATACAAATATTTATCATTCAGCATCTGACATTTTGTCTTATCTTTTGTACAACTTGGGATAAAACACGGAAAGAAACTGTAAAAGCTTCCCCCTATCTATTGAAGCTACCCCCTATCTATTTAACAAAACACAAGATACCTACAAGGGATTATTCATTTTTATTGCCTTTGTGCCAAAGGATAATTCCTGCCTCCTCCCACCTCAAATTGTGACCTAAATATGGCTGAAAGACACAACATGTGACCTGCTTAGCGCTGCCTGCCATGGCCTGGAGCCACAGCAGGAACTCTATTAGAGGGAACGGCACAGATGCTACCAGATGGCCAACATATTGTCCAGAGATGACCCATGTATAATTGCAGAAAGTTCAGTACATTCAGGTTTTGAATTTAATTGCATTGACCACCTTACCTACTGCTGCTGCATGCTTTAATTTATTTAAGGTGGAAATATAGATTAAGAGAGAGTGAGGGAACTTCTTACTGTGTTACCTTTCTGCCTTTTGCCAAGCACCAAATTGCCTAAAAGTGGGATTCTAGGTGCTCCCGGCTACCTGAACTATGTATTTTTGTTTGGCTTCCATTATTTCAGTAGAGAGCTTTGCTTTTTAATCAGTTTAGCAGCAGATAACATTGCCCATATACACATAATGCATTTTCATGATTCTGGTTTATTTGGGGGAGGGGGTGATGGATGGGGTGAGATAGCTGCTTTTGCCTTTGCTAGGTTACTTGTACAAATAGTTGGTTGAATTTAATTACCTCATCTTCCCCACAGCAACTTCAGTTCTAACAATGTGAGCTACCAGTGGGCGAGCTGGTCCTCATGAATTTATATTTCTGGTAATATAATACCTCATTTTTTGGGGGGATATTAAATTGATTTTGTTGCATATGCAAATACATAGTCACTTAAAAACAAGAACATGGGCTTTAGTTACTATGGATTTTGAAGCTTTTCTCTCTGAATAAAAATGGCAATTGTGTGTTATATAAGGATAGAGAACTATTGTTTCAGTTTCCTTTTGCACGCTGTTATTTCTTAAAATGTTTCTGCTAAGCAAATGCAATCACGATGGCATGCGTTATTAATTCAAAATAGCTTCTCAAATGGCTCAAGCTCTGGGATGGCAGCATGTCTATCGCAATGTCATTTGTCATAATTCTTTGCTCTTATATGTGCCTTTTCTCCAAGCCACTCACATACCACATTTGCTTTGTGTCTCTATTCAAGACAAAAGATAAATCCTCATTTTGTTTGAACTTTCCAATCTATTGCATCTTTTCATATTTACACCGTAGACCATCTACTGATTGGTCTGATTGGTTTCCCTGATATGTCCTAGAAAACAAACTCATGAAATTGTCAAAGAAAATTATATTCCTCTGCTGTAATCTGATTCGAGGATGAATTTTATGGTGGAAGCCATTTTACAATACGTTCAATGATGTTTTTCTGACACTTGTCATCATTAATTATGCTTGCAAAATTCTACTTGTTTAAAATCTGACTCAAAATTATTTGTACCAAAAGAAGTACATTTTCAGTGCTTCATGTAGCCTTTAATTTTTCTTTGTAAGAGTATGTAGAAACAGTTAAATGCAGGGTACTGTGTTAAAGAAACAAAAAAATGTAGAATTACAAAGGTATTCTAAGTTATCATTTTATGATTTGGACTTGCTGATAAGCATTCGGGATGTCACGGACGTGATTGGGCAGTGTCCCTTTAAAAGCAGACTGGCAGCTGCTGTCAAAATGGAATGCACCCCCAAAACTTGCTGTTTATTCATATCCCAGTTAAAGCTGAAACAAACAACTGAAACTAATCACGCTTGAAGTTGGGTATCGCCTTTCTGAGCTTTATGAGCCTATTTTTCTGAAATTAGAAATTGCCTGAGTGAAATGTTTCTAGCTAAACTGCTTTCCACTGAAGTCATGATTTTTACAGTCAGATAAATGCCCCTTAAGCTCCATTTATGTAAGCGTCAGTGACATCCAGTGGCTAGCAGGCTGATCACAAGTGCATCTCCCCACAGTGTGAGGGGCCCATGGTACTGGGAGGATGGCACTGGAATCCACTCTGCACTGAGAATGCTGTTTCTACTCAAGAAAGTTGATTTTTCCCAAACGTGGTCCTCTGATGAGGATGACTACACATTCTACCCTGAACTTGGAAATGGCATTGATAGAAATGAGACTTGAAAATTGGAAATAAAATTGCACATGGAGGCTACACAGGAAAACACTATTGCTTGGGAAACATAATTAGCTTTTACACTAAACCCGAAGCTTGAAACTCTGCAGGTGTTATTTAGAAATGGTTATCAGGGAGCTTACACAGCTTTCGGTTATACAAAGAGGACTTGTAAATTCTAGTGAGATTGGTTCATTATGCAGACTTGGATGATCTTACCGTTATTGTTTCAAACACATATGCTTCATAAAATGGTCCACCTTAATTTGAAAAAGGTATTACTTGCAATTATGTCAGCTACATAAATTTATTTGCAGACAGTCAATTCATATTGATCATAACCCGACCTCGCAGTGACCTTGAGGAAAGGTAGTCTGTGACGGGTATAGATATTGGGATCAATACTGGAGTGCAATCGACTACACCTAGTTACTGATAAATGAAGTAAAAAGGTACACTATTTTCAGAAACAAAGGTAATAACAGCTCATTTAGTCAACTGTTTGTAAAGGTTTAATATTGATACATGTAGTTATAATGACATCCCCGAGCATTTTCAAATGGCAGAAAACAATAGGGTGCAGAGTCACTGAGCACATTAGTGGAAAGAATCATTACTTTCCAACTCCAAATAAGAAATTCCATGATATGTTGTCAACAGGGCATTCTCTAAGCAGTACGTGGAGAGACCACGGTTCCAAAGGCATGGAGCTCTCTGCTTCAGTGTTCTTCTCTGTGTGCCAGGTCTTGTGAAACGAAGCACCCTATTACGTGGGAACACAGCCTCCAGGACCACACGTTGTACGTTAGTACTACCCTCTCTGGCACATTTGCGTGGAATTAGCTTGCCTATCCACAGGTATAACCAACCGTAATCGTGAGGAAGAGAGCATTTGGTCTCAGCGCATCTGCTCCACGTTGACATGCTCCCCTCTGCTATGGAGAGTTAAAAGAAAGGATGTTAACAAAAATCTCCCCCAATTGTTCCTTTCTCTTTGCTGGGAATTCCACAGAGTGAGAACTTGGCAAGTTGTGCAGAACCTAAGTCAATAAAGTCCATTGGCAAAATGGTAACAGGTTGTGCAGCTTAATTGGAGGAGAGCATTTCAGGAGCCAGCCCGGTGTCTGCTGTACCCAGTTGGTAAATTGTGCCTGTGGAGAGAACAGAGTGATTTTGCAGTGAGCTCATTCTGGGTAACTAGTCAGCCTGCTACTGTGAGTCAAGAAATATGAGGATTTGGTTTCATTGTGTTGTTCTTTTTTCTTTCTTTTTATTTTTTGGTGTAAAGTACACTTCTCTGTCTTGAATTTTGTTTATCTATCTTTTAAGAGATCCATGCCAGCCCTCGGATATTGTCATCCTAAGGGAGAGAAATGCTAAGAGACATTTGTGGTTATTAAAACCTGCAAACAGAAGGAAAACGCTCTGCTAGTATAGATTCCACTTGAATGCTTTCCCCGAATGCTTCACTTGCTCAGTGGATCCCTATCGTTCATCTCCAGGGCCCATTTCTCAAGCCACAGGCTTTTTCACACACTCTTCCTGGCTTTGTTTTTTAGATTTTTTTATTTTCTCTATACATATACATGTGTTTATTTGGTTTCCACTTTTTGCCTTCACAAAAATTTAATGGCAATAACAATGTTTAAGATAAGGACTAGAAACAAAAACCTCATAAAGAACAAACGAAGATAAATACATTCAGAAAAGAAATCAGGGGATCACTGCAACGAAATATTGAGCAATAATAATAATAATAATGATGCAAAAAAGGTAACATCACATTGTCAGATAAGAGTATGTCTATCAAGAATGCTTTGACTCT
>CAUYQV010140401.1:0-21802 GCA_963574575.1 Galagoides demidoff
GGATCACATTTTGTTTATCCATTCGCCAGTCAACGAACATGTAGGATGTTTCCACTTTTTGGCAATGATGAATGCTATTGCTATGAATATTTGTGTCCAAATCTTTCATGTGTACACAGACTTTCACTTCTCTTAGATAGATTTCCAGAGATAAAACTGTTGGGTCATATAACAAGTTTAAGTTTAACTTCGTAAGAGTCTTCCAGACTGTTTTCCCAGGGGGCGACTCCGTTTTACATCCTACCAGCAGAGCGTGAGAGGTCCATGTTCTTTAAATTCCCACCAACACTTGCTATTATTAGTCTCTTTGGTTATCAAATGTCTCTTAGCCTACCAAAAAATGGCATTTCCTGTGGTTCACCCTTTACAGATGCGAAACCGAGACGTCGATGCAAAGAGTAACAAAACTTGGATTCAAATTCCCATGGGTCGGCCATGCACACCCAGGCAGTGTGATAGGAAAGCCCCCTTCCTTATAGGCAGGTCTGTGGCATGCGTTCCATGTAAGAGTTCTTTCTTCCCTTTCTTACAGCAAGCTCAACGCTGGCTTGTCTTTCCCGTCACCAGAGAGGGATGCTCCAATCTCAGAACCCCTTTCATCTACTTCTCAGTCATTCTGGAGGCTGGTTGTGCCTATAGGTTTGCTGCCTGGGCTTAGCCACAGAGAATCCCCCACCCACCCACCCCTTGCTGCTCCATACAACTGGTGCTGAAAGAAAATAGTGCTTGTCTAAGTCTCCCTGAGCCTTGTGAGCTTATCCCTATATTGGTATTCAGACCAGGATATTCTGGGCTTCTTCTCAATGCATCCTTTATGCTATGATTTCAATGAATCCCCCACAGTTCAAGTGTTGGAAAGAATCTCCAATGTCACAGTGTTGAGAGGGGGATGATGAAGGAATTAGTGCTGTTATCTTGGGAAGTGGGCTCCTTACAAAGAGCGAGTTTGGTCTCCTTGCTTTTCTCTCTCAGCCCTGTGGTGACCTCTGCCATCAGAGGATACAGCAACAAGGCCTCGTGAGACGTGGCCCCTAGATTCGGATTTACTAGCCCCCAGCATTGTGAACCAAATAAATTTCTATTCATTACAAATCATCCGGTCTGTGTCACTCTGTTACAGTAGTAGCATAAAATGGACTAAGGACACTCTCTAAATTGCCAGGTAAGTTCATTAGAGTCTGTGGCTACGTTATTGTTGTAAGAAATCCTCTTTTAGGGTTGCCAAATTTGTGCTGTTACCTTTCCTCCCAGGTATTTATCAACTGATGCTTTTCAGGAAGCACATTATTTCAGAAATGTGTTCTGACACCCTGAACCTCTGCGCAACTCCCCACAAAGACTTGGTTGGGAGAAAGACAAGCAGTGCTTTCAAAAAGCTGGCCTGAAACCCTGCGCCGGCCTCTGAGGAGGTTTCCATCGGTCTTTGGGGAAGAATAAGTTGAGAGACTGTTGAGAAAACCACATTTATTTAATTTAAAGGGCTCTTCTCTATCCTGTGATGATGTTTGTTCCCTGCCTTTAAAGTGTCAAAATGCCTTTGCTTTATGAAATGATGGTGGCAAAAGATGGTAGTCATTTTTATACAATATCTTATTTGGCAAAATAGAACATGGAATATGCAATGTCTGTTTATCTATCTATCATTTAATTTATTTGACTGATGAGTGGTGTCCAAGTGTTGGGGGACTACTGCCCCCAGTATCAAGTCATGGGGAGAGGGGAGAAATAACTAAACCTGTTTTTAAATGCTACAGACCTGGTTTTAAATGGAGCTCTACCACTTTGTTGTAATTTGGTGTTAGATAATAATAAATAAGGACAACTACAAAGACAGAAATAAACACATAACACAACTCTTTCTATATGTCAAACACTGTTCTAAACACTTTATATTCACAAACTCATTTGGTCTTTACGACATCCCCATTATTCAGAGGAGGGCTCTAAGTTAGAGAGGGGAAGTCATTTTGCCACTGGGCCTTGAGGGGAGTCAGAATAACGGCTCTAACTTCAGAGCAACAATTATGCTATGTTCTATACATTGCTTTACCCATCTGAGCCTCACTTTCTTCAGCAGGAAAATGGAATTAAAAAACTACAGGGCTGCAGTAGAAAAACTAATGTGAAAACTAATGTCAATCTATTGCTCAACCCATGGTATGTGCTTAATTAGCATTAACTCTTTGTCCCCTATTTTCCTTGGGGAAAACCCAGATTTCTCATAGGTGGCAAATTAGCTGGTTAACAGCGTGGGTTTGGGAATCAAGGGCCCTGGAAATTCAACTCCTCTGTTCCTTTATGAAGACCTGGGTAGGCTACTCACCCCGTCTGTGCCTCAGTGTCCTCAACTGTTGAAGGGTGAGGCCACTTGAGGTCCTTCTTCTCTTTATGTAATATTCATCTCCTGAGTGGTGAGAAGACCAGAAATAAAAGACTAGGAAGCTGTGCCTGGATTCTCTGTTCTTCTCCTGGACTGGATCCACTGCTGACTGCAGTGATGTGTGACTTAGAGTCTCCCTCCCTCTGCCTGGCAAAGCCGGCTTCCCTGCAATCCTGTGCACGCAGCCAAGCTCAGCTGCAACGGCGGTGCTAACCCCAGTGGAAGGAGACCCGGCTAGCCGCAGTGGAGCATTAACGAAAGCCTGAGTCAAACCTCATTTCCCTTTGCTGAGGGAGCATGGCCTGCCATGGGCCAGGTGCCAGGCCGGAGCGCTGCTGGCAAAGGAGCCCGTGCTGTGTGAAAGCCACACGGCTCACCCACATCCATCCCTCCATCCTCTCCCCTGCCATCTCGGAGTGCCCAGAGACATCTGTCCTTAGGCCTGTCGTCCAAAGGAGAAAACTGAGGCTTGGACAGGCAGGGTTTTTTGCAAATTATCTCGAAGCAAAAAAAGAGATGGCTGGGGTTTGATTCCGGGTCTCTTCCAGTGTCAATTGTCCTTTCTGTTCTGCCATTTGACTTTCTTTCTTGCTTTTAGGTACAAGTGACTCATTAACAAAACTCAAAATGTGATGCCTTCTTTCCAGAACAGCATGCAAATAAGGATGTTTAAAGAGCAGATGATGGAGGGAAGGATTTTAATGGCACAAGAATTGCCTTGCAGAGTTTAGAATGCTATTGACTACCATTTTGTGAGCATTTTCGGTATGTCAGGAGCTGGGCTTTTCATACCTCATTGAATCCTTACACTAACCCAACAAGGTCAATACTAGAACCCCCCCATTGTACAGATGTGGAAACTGAGGCTCCAAGAAGAAAAGTAGCTGACCTTGGGTCACACAGCCAGAAAATGTGAGGTCTAGGATTTGAACTCAGGATTGTCTTCAAAACAAATTGGTGTTGTTGATGAACATCAGCCTTGGTGTTGGCACCCTGTGCCCTGTGGCTGTCTCGAGTGATATGCTGTACATGGTGGGGTGAATCTTTGGTTGCCTCTTTCCTGTGCATACAGGACATGGTGCCGGGCACGGTAAATGCTGAAGGTACCATAACATAGAACCCGTCTGCAGAGCGGTGACACAATTCTTGGCACTGTCCCTGACCTTCTGATATTTTCCTCTTTAAGATTGAATTCAAATTCAGTCAAGGAGGGCAATTAATTCCCATTTGGATGGCAACTCTGTTCAATGAATTGGTTATTGCTGTCTAGAGTGCTGTACTGAAGAGAACTGTAAGGCTCAGCAATCTGTTAGTGATGTCTGTCACAAAGGGCGGGGGTGGGGGTAGGTTCAAAGGCAACATGCAGGCTATGTATTTGCAAATTGCAAACCAGGGGATCTCTAAGATCCCTAAAAAGAACCCCAGCTCTATCTCAAAGAGCAGATTGCTTCCGCTTGAGCATTAGGTCAGGGGTGCCAAGAGCTTAGGGTGACCACATAAAAGACAGGAGCCTGTATTTTTCTTTGCTAAATTTGTCTACCCTATAAGAGCTACAAATTCGAGAGATCCCAAGAGCATCTCTCAAGCAGCTGGATTTAATCTCCATTTCAGCCACAGCTGATAGGTTCTATAGTCCCCTTATTTATTTATTTATTTTATTAGATCATAACTGTGTACATTACTGCATTTATGGGGTACAACGTGCTGATTTTATATGCAATTTGGAATGTTTACATTAAACTAGTTAACATAGCATCCACCTCACGTATTTAATTGTTGTGCTGAGACATTTATACTCTACCATTAATATATTTGACACGTACCCTTCCAATATGCACAGTACGTGAGGCCCCACCAGTTACCCTCCCCTCACCCTCCTTTTCCCTCCTTTCTGGGCTATAATTGTGTTTTATCTTTTGTATGAAAGTGTGGGTGATTACATAATGATCTCATAATAGTGTTGAGTACATTGGGTATTTTTTTTCCATTCTTGAGATACTTTACTAAGAAGAGTATGATCCAGCTCCATCCATGTGAACACAGAGGAGGGAAAGTCTCCATCTCATTCTACAAAGCAACTATCACCCTGACCCCCAAACCAGGAAGAGACCCAACAAGGAAAGAAAATTATGGGCCAATATCTTTAATGAATATAGACGCAAAAATATTCAATAAGTTCCTAGCAAACAGAATCCAGCAACACATCAAACAAGTTATACACCATGACTAAGTCGGTTTTATCCCAGGGTCTCAAGGTTGGTTCAACATATGTATCCCTTGTTATCACCCATGATCCTGAACCCCAAGCAGATGCCTAAAACCATGGCTAGTACTGGGCCCTATATACACTGCTATTTCTTATACATATGTGCCTACCTATGATAAAATTTAACTTATAAATTAGGCACAGGAAAAGATTAATAGAATAACAATAACTAATAATAAAATAGAATAACTATTAAAATACACTGTAATAAAATTTATGTGAATATGTGAGCTCTCTCAAAATATCTTACTATTTTCAGATGGCTGTTGACCTCTGACCAAAAAAAAAATAGGAACCTTGGGAAAGAGGGAGGGAGATCCTATAGTCACAGTCAGCCAAGACATCTGTGAACTTTCTTCTCGTTTATAATAAACTCAGATCATAAGCCAATTTTATGAACATGGAGCTATTAATCTTGTAAAGTCAAGGCAGCTGAGTTGCCTCTAGGTTAAACTCAGTGTTTTGGGGCAATCACTTGGTCAATTCCACATTTTATTCCTTCACCCCCTTCTTTATCCCTGGGTGGCGTCAGAGTTCAAGGAAGGCTTCCAACCTTGCTGGAGCTTCTCTGACCTCCTGCTAGGCCTCAGGAGACAGCCATCACCTAGCTATGGCCTAAAGCACACCAGTGCATGTGGTTGTCAGGCTCCCGTGCCATTGGTTTTGTTACAGGTTGGAAGGCTCATCAGGAAATTACTTTACTGCAGCCCTGAGAGCTTTGCATGGCTTCATCCCATCTGGATGACCCCTTCAGCCATAGGCTCCCCTAGGGCCTGGGAGCCACGTTGGATGTCTGTGTTATCAATGAACCCTGTGGTCTGGGAAACTGGGCAAATTGGGATGCACCTCAAATTACAGAGGGTCATGATAGCCCCTGTCTGTTCTTTCTGAAGGTCAGGACCCTATGGTTCTTCTCAGGCACCCTGGTTCTCTCATTCAGCCCTCTGACATGGAAAAATGGATGGTATATGTTCATATATACTTCCACATTCTGGGTTATTCTCTCAGTTGTTGATATTGGAAGCCAACTTTCAGGCTTTAAAACAAGGGGGAGGGGGAGATATATTTTCTTCTCAAATATTTAATATTTCCAGTTGAAATTCATGGCCTTCAGTACCACGGTTTCTGTTTCAGATTCACAAAAGTCCACCTGAGAACTCAGAGCTGACACTTTGATTCTTGATTCTTTGTGTGTGTGTGCATCTATGTGCCTCCTTTCCCTGAGGGCAATCTGACAGCATCCCTCACTGCTGCTGGAAAGATAGGCACAGAGAGGGAGACAAGGACTTGAATATAAATAAGTTTTTTTAATATCAATATATTATGCTGCTATGGATAAATTTGGAGCAAGTTATAAAATCCACAAACCAACTTGATTTTATCCCTGATACAAGAAAGAATCATGTAAACACAAGCTGTGCATGTAGTCTGGCTTATTTCCAGGAGTACTTATGTGTCTGTGGCTAGGATCCTACTTTCTTGAGGGTATTTCTGTCCATCCATCATCACATTTCCATCTCAACCACACGGTGAGCAGACTGCACCAGAATTACATATGGAGTCCTGGTGCCAATCCTTCATTCATTCTCTCTGTTTGTCTATTCACCCATGGTAATTCTCACACCTGCACTCTGAGGTAGGGACACAACAATGAATGAACCAGAGACAATGAACCAGCCCTCGTCAGATTTGTGGTCAAGTAATAGTCTAAGGAGATGCCTGTTGAGGGAATTAGCAAATTCTTATTGACGTTCTCCTGGATAGCGTGTTAATTTGCTAGGGCTGGCGTGATGAAGTACCACCATAGACCAAGTGGCTTAAACAACCGAAATGTATTGTCCCAAAGTTCTAGAAGCTAGAAGTCTGAGATCAAGGTGTTGGTAGGGTGGCTCCTTCTCAGGGCTGTGGGGAGAATCTGCACCACACCTCTCCCCCAACTTCTGGTGGTTTGGTCTTCTGGTCACCTTTGTGGATCCTTGGCTTAGAGAAGCATGACCTGATCTCCACTTTCATCTCCATGTGGTGTCTCCCCACGTATGTACCTGTGTGCAAAGTTGCCCCTTTTATAGGGGCACTAGACATGTTAGATTAGGGGTCACCCTAATAAACTTATCTTGGCCTAATTAATTAGGCTTGGAATGACTCTATGTTTAAATAAGCTCACATTCTGAGATACTGGGACTCCAACATATGAATTTGAAGGGACACAATTGTCTTCTTGACAGTTATACATGTGGGCATGAAGTTCTCATATCTGATAGGCCACATATTACCCTTCGGTGAACCCAAGAACTAGCATAGGACAGTCACTCCTAGAGTTGGTCCTCTATAAATATGTCTCATACCTGTAATTATCCACTACCTCATGGGAGAAAAACATGGATACGGTGAGGTTAACGATTTCCCCAAGGTCACAGATGCAGCTAGTGCCACTGGTGCAGGTAGGAACTCAACAAAGATTTCTGGGAATGAAGGCAGGACCCCAAACTAGGCTGCCTGACCCTTGTCTAGCATAACGCCTGCCCATCCACACAGCAGGTGAGGGCATCAGACACAGCAAGTGTGTTTTTATGCATGACTCTATGTGTGTGCAGGCAAGTGTGTGATGTGTTTGCATGTGCACAGATGTGTGTGGGGAGAGTGCGTAGGGGTGTGTGAGCGTGCATGCATGGATCTTTATGAATATGTGTGAATGTGCGTTGGTGTTCATGTTACAAGTGAGTAGGAGTGTATGAGGGAGGATGTGAGAGTGTGAGTTTATGAGTGTGAGATTGTAGGAGAGTGTATGACGAGGCACCCGTGTACATGTGTAATAGAGGCCTGTGCCTGTGAGCAAGTGTGGGGGAGTGAGTGTGTGAAGGGCAGTAAGTGTATGTCTGTGCAAGAGAGCGAGTGTAGGAGCAAATATGAGTGTGTGTCTGAGTATAATGTGAGAGCGAGTGTGCCTCTGTGTGTGCACATGGGTGTGTGCATGTGAGTCTGGCCTGGTTTGTGGTAGAGCGTGTGTTAGCAGAAATGGGTCTGGGTGAGTGAGACTAGTTCTCAGTGTGTGTGTTAGTGTGTAAATATGAGGCAGTGAGTGTGAGGACATGAGAGTATACGTGAGTGTGAGAATTAGTGTGCCGGTGTGGAAGGGCGTGTGGGTGCTGAGGGCATATGAGAGAGCAGATGAGTGTGCTCTGGGTGCGCACCAGCTTGCGAGGAAGCGTGAGTGTGAGTGTGTAGGAGTGTGTGTGCATGGGGGTCTGTGAGTAAGCGTGAGTGTGTGGGTGCAAATGAATGAAGGAATGTCAGCGTGGGGGTGTGTGTGAACATGGGGACCCATATGCGTGTGTATGTGAGACTGAGTTTGGAGAGGAGAGCAAGGGCTTCCTCAGACTCTTCCAGGTCAAGAATGCAGAGCTGGCTCTGAGCCCCTAGATGGTGAGGGCCAGGGTGTGTGGGAGAAGGGAGAGGGGCTTCTTGGTTTCCCTGAGCGAGAAGCCAGTCACTCCTGAGAACGGGCTGATGCCCATGTTGTTGAATTTTTATGCCCAGGAGCATAACATGGGAAACAGCGGGAGACACTCAGAGCTCTGGCCAATTCTTTCCAAGGTGGAGGCTATTGACCTCAAAGATACCTGGGCCAGTGGTAGAGCAAAAATGTAGTTAAATTTATTTTTTACCTTTAACCTCAGTATTTAACATGAATCATTAACTGTTTTATCAGCTTCTGATACCCAAGTTTGGCAGTTAAGAAAATGAAAGTGTATTTATTTCTATGACAGTCTCTGCATCTCTGCTGGTAGCTTGCATGTGGCGCTGTGCCTTAATAGGATTAATTCACCGACAAACATTTACAAATGTCTGTTCTTCTCCAGGTCCTGGATTAGATACTGGAGATACAGTGGTGAATGTGAAAGGGAGATCCAGCCATTCGCTCATTCATTCATTCATTCCATTTCTGGCTTGTTCTGTGGTAGACATCAAAGGCTACCATAAGCATTACACAGTGATACGTCCTTTCATTCAACAGATGCGCACTGAGTATCTACTAAGTGTCAGAGAGTGACTCACTCACACTTGTTCATCGTGTATTTATTAGAAGTCTTATTTCAGTCCTGGACTAGGTGCTGAGGATGCAATGGTGAACAAGACAGACATGGTCCCTGCTTTTGAGGCATCTTGCAGAATCACCGGTGGCTTTCAGGAATTAGGGGGCCCAAAGGAGAGAAACCATTCCAGACAAACAGGCTGCAAGGGGTCACCTGAGGATAGGAAGGTGAGAATGAGGGTGGGGCTGCACCCTCCAGGTGCCCAGAGCCTGTCCCCAAGTGCATTCCTTATAGGCATCCTTGGGTGCTGCATGTGAGCACCCACTGGAATCTCTGCTCGCCAAGGACAGGACTGCAGGACACCACTCCCTGGTGACCCTTTCTTGGCCCAGGTGCAGCACTTTTCTCCCCCTGAGTGGTCCGGCCTTCAGCCTAATGTGCGGATGTTTCCTCTTGGAAAGCATCGTCAGGTCAGATATCCACCTCATCCCTCTCTTCTCACCATCCGGCAGTCTGTGCCGGCTGAGGGGGACTGTTCATCTAATAATAATGCTTGTCACTGCAGCCCACACCCGGCCCAGCTCCCATTCCCAGCACACACATCAAACATCACCCTGCTTTCCCTGCCAGCAGCTTCCCGTCCCTGGCCCTCCTGCAAGAACTCTGGCTCCAGGCAGCTTCTCAGGGATTCCATGGCTTATTTTTGCCTGACCAAGCTGATTTTTCCCCCCTCTCTTTTATTCTCTCAAGGTTTTGTTCCTAGCACAGTTGCTGGAGATGTTCTGGCTTTGCAGTGAACCGAAATGTTATTTGTTGCAGGGGAGGAAAAAAAAATAAGCCAACAGTAAAGACTGCAGCTTCCCATAAAATAGGATTTTAGCCATCAGGGAAAATCTGAGGCGGGGAGTGGAAGTAAATGCTTCATTCTTCTGGCAACATTGCTATTTGCTTAAAGGAATCTTCTTGGGGTTCAGTCACTAGTAGGCTTGATAGGAACAGAAGCCAAAAATGGCATCGGACAGACAAGCAGCTCATCCAGAGGGGTCCCTAAACAATAGTTGTTTCTTTCATTCATTCATTCACTCAATAAATATTTGTTTCTAGCTGCCTTTTAAATGAAATTTTCTTCTCATCTGATGGAAATTGAGAACCACTGTGTGCTAGGCACTGTTGCCGGTGCATACAATACATTGGTAAGCAGGACAGACAAGCTGTCCACCCTCACGAATCTCCTAGTCATGAGTAGCAACACCTTATAAAAAGTTACCCAGCAACTTATGGAAGGGGAGAAAATATCCAAAAATACATATCTGATAAAGGACTAATACCCAGAATAAATAAAGAATTCCAACTCAACAATAAAAAAATTAAGCAACACAATTAAAAAATAGGCAAAGAAATTCAGTAGATACTTCTCAAGTAAAGATAACCCAGTGGCCAAAAGGCACATGAAAGACACTCCACCTTACTAATTACTAGGGAAATGCCAAGGAAAAACCACAGTGAGATACCATTTCACAGGGAGATATCACTTCACAGGGAGATACCACCTTACAGAGAGATACCACCTCACAGTGAGATAGAACCTCACAGGGAGATATCACCCCACAATGAGATACCACCTCACAGTGAGATACCACCTCACAGGAAGATACCACTTCACAATGAGATAATACCTCACAGGGAGATATCACCTCACAGTGAGATATCACCTCACAGGGAGATACTACCTCGAAGTGAGATACCACATCACAATGAGATACCACCTCACAGGGAGATACCACCTCACAATGAGATACAACCTTCCAGGGAGACACCACCTCACAGTGAGATACAACCTCACAGGGAGATACTACCTCCCAGTGAGATACCACATCACAATGAGATACCACCTCACAGGGAGATACCATCTCACAGTCAGATACAACCTCACAGGGAGACTTCACCTCACAGTGAGATACCACCTCATAGGAAGATACCACTTCACAATGAGATAATACCTCACAGTGAGATACCACCTCACAGGGAAATACTACCTCACAGTGAGATACCACCTCACAATGAGATACCACCTCACAGGGAGATATCACCTCACAGTGAGATACCACCTCATAGTCAGATACAACCTCACAGGGAGACACCACCTCACAGTGAGATACCACCTCACAGGAAGATACCACTTCACAATAAGATAATACCTCACAGTGAGATACCACCTCACAATGAGATACTACCTCACAGAAAGCTACCACCTCACAGTGAGATACCACCTCACAGGAAGCTACCACCTCACAGGGAGATACCACCTCACAATGAGATACCATCTCACAATGAGATATTACCTCACAGGGAGATACCACCTCACAATGAGATACCACCTCACAGGGAGGTACCACCTCACAGTGAGATATCCCCTCGCAGTGAGATAATACCTCCAGGTGAGATAGACCTCATAGTGAGATACCACCTCACAATGAGATACCATTTATTAGGATGGGTACTATTTAAAAAACCCACAAAAATATCAGTCATTGATGAGAATGTGAGGGACTGGAAGCCTGTGTACTGTTGGTGAGAATCTAAAAGAAGTGAAACATCAAGCAATTGTCTGATTCCACTTCTGTATAGAAGAACCTATGAGGTCAAATTCGGAGACAAAGTAGAATGGTGATTGCTAAGCCTAAAGGCAGTGGAAGATACAACGTTATTGCTTAATGGATGGAGAGTTTTAATTCTGCAAGATGGATGATGGTAATTGTTGCATAATAATGTGGATGTACTTAACACACTAAAATATAAATTTAAAGGTGGATAAGAGAGTGAATTTTATGTAATATGTCCTTTACCTGAATTTTAAAAAATTACCCAAATTCATGGTTTAAAACTTTAACAACTACCATGGGGGAAAAGCAAAAATGGTTCTGAGCGGGTATGACAGGGGTGTCCAAATTCTATTTGATAAATGGGCAGGGAAGTCTTCCCTCAGGGGGTGACAGTTAAGGAGAGACCTGGAGGAGTTAGAGGAGTCAAGAAGACAAAGAGAGAGGAAAGGGCATTCTAGGCAGAAGGACCAGGGTGAGAAGGGCCCTGGATGAGAGGCCAGATGTCTGCGAGAAGGGCAGAGTGAAAAAAGATGGAGACTTGACATCTTTTGTGAGAACATCCTCCTAAGGAAACTGTCACAAGAATGGAAAGGCAGTATCCAATGTACTCAATACTAATATGAAACCAATAGATTAACAACTATATGTCCACAAGAGAGAAAAACACAATTAAATTCAAATGGGGGCAGAAGGGAGAAGAAGAAGAGGGGAGAGGGTAGGAGAAAGGGGGTGTGGTGTGCTTTCACCCAGTGGGTACAAGGTAAGGGTATGTGGCAATCTCCTGGGTGAAAGGCTCAACTACAACTTGAACTTTACCTAGCAAATGCAAACAATGTAACCTAATTTTTTGTGCCCATATTATTTTATCTGAAATAATAAATGAACAAATCAAGGAATAAATGAAAAGAAAAGAAAAAGATTGAGATATTTCAATGGGGGAAGGTGAGGTTGAAGACCAGAGAAGATGCCTGTATTTGAAGTCCAATGTGAAATTGTTAGACGGTTATAACCAGATTTATTGAGGCCAGATTTATATTTTAAAGAGCTGACTCCAGCTTCATTAAAAAGATCACTGTCAGGCAGAATGGATTGTAGGGGGAAAAAGCAAAGGCAGAGAGAGTAATTAGGGGGTTACTGCCCCAGTCCAGTGGGCTGGAACACAGGGGCAGTAGTGAGCCTCGAGAGGGAATCCAGCAGCTGCTGACAAGTAAGTGGCCTCCATAAGTGATGGACTGGAACAAGTCTCCAATGGGGCACCTGTGCCAGGTCGTGGTCTGAGGTGGGTAAGGTGACAGACTGGAAACAAGGCATGAGATCAGAACTAGAAGCAAGCAAGGAAGGGGACAAGGGCCGGGGCAGGAGGCTCAGGAATGAGTCGGGATGCTGGAGGTCTGCTTGCATGAATATCATGGCCCCAAGGCAGACCTGACGCCCAGGAGGGCTGGAATGTCTCCATATTTTTGCAGCAGTCAATTCTGCAAGCTAGTGGAACATTCTCGTAGGACTAAGTGACAGGAGGCCATTATTGAAGAATTCTAAAGCCGGCTTTGGGGGCGGGGGTGTGCCCTGAGTGTCTTATTCTTGTTTCACAATGCTGAGCTCATGAGCGCTAATGACCACCTGGAGTTTTCTGTGCTGCCATAGTAACCTTACATGATGAAAGGTAAGACCCCGAAAGAGCAGAGCAGACTCAGTTGTCAGTATCTCAAAAGAAAGATGGATTGTATGACCTTGAGGAAGAAATGTCTATTTAGGTTTATTAAAAACTCACCCTGCTGTTCTATGATGAATGTGTTTTACTTGTGTAAAAATATAAAATAAATGGAAAAGCATGCTGTTGGATTCATTTATTGCCAGAGGTCATGTGTATCCATGCAAACACCTGCAGAAATCAATGGGGGCTGTGAGATACTAAGGTTCTTTAAATTGTTTATGACTTTTGTTGCAATAACTGCACTTTTGAGATTCCACCTTCATGAAGTAATCCTAAATGTGAAATAAAACCTTTATGAATAGAGTCGGGTTAGCTGTAGTGTTATTTTTAAAAGGTAAAAATCCGAAAACAACCTAATTGTACAAAACTACAGCCAATAAATTCTGCACCATTCCACTCAATGGAATATTATGTAGCTATTAAAAATGATGATTGAGAAATGGGTATGCCAAGCTGGGCAATGCTAGTTGAGTGTGTGCATGTGTAATTAATCTTAACTATATAAAGACGAATCCACAACAGCAAATATTATTCAGAACAAAGTGGGAAGGAAATGTACCAAAACATTAACCACTTCTATATTGTGGTGCTGAAACTATTCATACTTTTCTTTAATTTGTGCAACATTTCTATAATGAGTATATATTTGATTTTTTTTTTTTGAGATAGAATCTCACTCTTTCACCTGGGGTAGAGTGCTGGGGCATCCTAGCTCATAGCAACTTCAAACTCTTGGGCTCAAGCAATCCTCTTACCTCAGCCTCCAAAGAAGCTGGGATTACACACAGGTGCCCACCATGACGTCCAGCTAGTTTTTCTATTTTCAGTACAGACATGGTCTCACTCTTGCTCAGGCTACTCCTGAGCTCAAGCAATCCACCACCTTGGTCTCCCAAAGTGTCAGGATTACAGGCATGAGCCACTGTGCCTGGCTATGTATTTGATAACGGGAGAAATTCATTTTAGTAAGAAAACCATTGCCAGTTGTCTTAATACTGGGGAAATTAAGTGGCCTAAGCCCAGGTCTTCAAATATTGATGCAGGGTTCAAAGGCAGATTAGAGATAAGGGTGGTGCAGGGAGGCAAATTGTGTGGTGCTTATGAACTTGGCCTTGGGCTTAGCCAGATTTTGGGTCTTGGCTGGGCAATTCTGGACTATGTGACTTTGTGTAAATGACTCAACCTCTCTCTGAGAGGTCCCTCTTCCTTATCTGCCACATAGAGTTAATAATAGTGCTCCTGCGCAGGGCTTTCAAGGTAACCAGTTAACAATGTGCCTGGCAGGTAGACTGTCTTCTATAAACAGTAACTATTATTAATACTCTTATTGCCAACAGACTATCTTAAAAAGACATTTGTGGAAATTGTTGCAACTCAAAAATCCCGACTTTATAAATCTGAAAGAAGCAGGGTGTGTAGGCATTTTGCTCCGAAAGGAGAGTGATGTTACCCTTGAGTCTCAATTGAACTTTGTAAAGGGAGTCAGTGGTGTGTGGCTGAGACAGCAACTCAGGCTAAGGGCTACTCACCTTTATCCAGAAGCTGCCAAGAGCGTCTACCAGAGACTGTGCATTTGCACAGTTATACACGGTTGCTGTCATGCCACGGAGAAATGACTAAGGGAGGCCACTTTACTGCTCTCCTGGCTTACAAAGCAACAGCTATGGGAGGGACATTTCTTCCAAGTTACCCAAGTACCAGGCCATGATCTTTGCCAGAAACTCCTCAAAGTAGGGGACTTCCCAGGCCACATGTTTAAAAGTTATTTTTTATTAAATCATAACTTTGTACATGGATGCATTATGGGGTTCAGGGTACTGCTTCGATATACAATGTGAAATGCTTACGTTGAACTGATTAACACGTCCATCACAATGACACTCATTTCTTAATAGTTTTGAAATGTGCCATTGCATCATGCACATTAGGTGAGGTCCCCCCAACTGCCCTCCCTGCTTCCGTATTCCCCCTCCCCTTCCCTGTCTCTCCTCTTCCCTTCTACTTTCTGGACTATACTTGTTTTGCCATTTGTATGAGTGTGTAGGTGGTTATGTATAGATTTCATAGTAGTATTGAGTACATTGGATACTTCCCCCCCCCCATTCTTGAGATACTTTACTAAGAAGAATATGTTCCAGCTCCATCTAGGTAAACATAAAAGATGTGAAGTCTCCATCTTTTTTATGGCTGCATAGTATTCCGTGGCGTACATATACCACAATTTGTTAATCTATTCATGGGTCAATGGGCACTTGGGCTGTTTCCATGTCTTGGCTATTATGAATTGGGCTGCAATAAACATTCTGGTGCAAATGTCTTTTTTGTAAAATGATTTTTGATCATCTAAGTATATACCTAGTAGAGGAATTGCAGGATAGAATGGTAGGTCTACTTTTAGTTCCTTGAGTGTTCTCCAAAAAGGTTGTATTAGCTTGCATTCCCACAAGCAGTGTAAAAATGTTTGCTTCTCTCTGCATCCACACCAACATCTGCAGTTTGGGATTTTGTGATGTGGGCTAATCTTACTAGAGTTATATGATATCTCGAAGTGGTTTTGATTTGCATTTCTCTGATGATTAAGGATGATGAGCATTTTTTCACATGTTTGTAGGCCATGCACCTGTCTTCATCAGAGAAAAGTTTGTGTGCCCACATAGAAATGGGGTTATTTATTCTTTTCTTGTTGATTATTTTGAGTTCTCTGTGTATTCTAGTCATCAGACCTTTGTCAGAAGCATTACCTGCAAAAATCTTCTCCCATTCTGAAGGTGGTCTGTTTCCTTTACTTACTGTGCTCTTGGCTGTGCAAACGCTTTTTAGTTCGATCAGATTCCACAGCTGAAGTTGTTAACAAATGGAAAAACATACCATGCTCGTGGCTGGGAAGAATCAACATTGTTAAAATGTCCATACTACCCAAAGCAATCTACAGATTTGATGCAATCCTTATTAAAACACCATTGTCATGCCAGGCCACATTTAATGTCCTTCAACACCTGGGAGAAAGTAGGTTCCCTAAGTTTAGTTCAAAGGTCTAGATTCTTCCTAAATCCCATTGGAGGCATAACTTTGCGTTTTTACAGCTCTGCCCAATCTGCTTCCTTCCCTTTGAACGTTCTTTCTTCTTCTTTCACCTACTTATGAACTCCTACTCAGCCTTCAAAGCTTAGTTCACATGTCACCTCCTCTGAGAAGCCTTTCCCGAACATATGCCCCTCCCCGAATTAATCCCTCTCATATATAATGTCTTCGCTCCTTGTACACTATTAGAAGTACGTATATCTCTATTATAACTCGAGCCTTATCTCTCCTTTGTGGCTCTTGTCGTCACTACACCCAAATCGTTCTTTACGGACCTGTCTAATGGGTCCATAAAGGCAGGAGTTACATCTCTCTGTCACGGCTGTCCTCCTCAGCAGCTAGCAGACCCTGGTACACAGTACTCCTGCAATCAGTATTAAGTAGATCAGTCAATGAATGAGTGCTTTTCCACATCCTGGTTGCTCCATGTTAGCTATTCCGCAGTGTAGCGCTTGTCAGTCAGAAGGAAGCTCTGCCAGAGCTGGGCTGGTGTTTTCCTTCTCATTTCTCTCTCTCTTGAGATGGACATGGGGCAGCACAGCCCAGATCCCTCTTCAAGGACTGTTGACAGGTGGCCCTCTGCTGTCAGGGAAGCCTCAGCTATAGAAAGCCATCTCGCTCAAGGGCATGCCCTTCTGAGGGTGGCCCACATGACTGGTGGACGTGGGGCACAAAGCCTGGCCACCCTGGGCAACTTTGGGTCAATTCTGAAGGGGCCTTCCCAGCTCTGGGCCTCTGATGGGGATGGCCAGGCCCGGCTCTGGTCTGCTTCATGGGTCCTGGTTTGTCTTTAGCTGGTTCAGTGTCCTTCTTTACTCTTGGGCGGGTGGGTGCCCTTTTAGGGGCTCCCTTTTCTGCCCCTGAACTCAGAGTCTGCTTCCTTGACAATCTATCCTGCAGCATCTTTAATCCCAGCAGAGTTTGGGGACTAAACTCCCCCAAAGAGCTACTCACTTAACATTTCCTGAGTAAATGCAGGAGAGAATCCCTCTCCGGATGAGTGGTGGGTCTGTCTGCCTCTCCCTCCAGGCTATGAGCTCTCCATGGGCAGCCACTGTGTCTTTTTCCTCTCTATTAACCTCAGCATGATTCTAGGTATACAGCAGGTGCTCAATAAGTGCTGGAGGCTTGACGGGCACATGAGCACTGATTTATACAAGAGATCCTGGGTGAGTCAGCACAAACCTGTGTCCACTCTCGGAACTTAAATTGAAAGAGCTCTCTCAGCAGCTGTTTTGTCAAAAGTGGGACAGGGTTTCCAGAATGATGGAGTGGAATCAGTGCATTTCCCCTCTGCTTTCCCACTCAAAGGCCATTTCAATACTGTTTGTTTGAAGAGTAGATGCTGGCTCAGAACACAGCTGAGGTTGATAACAGTAAAGGCCTCTTTAGAAATCTTCTACTACCTGTGGTCAATTTGAGGTTTTCAGGCCACAGAAACAGGTCTCAGCAGGCTTGTAGTTGTGTGGGATTAGCACACATTGATTTTGGCAATTAACACGGCAGTTTTCCAAAGCCCAAATCCATGAGAGGCCGCTTCTCTCCGATTGTAGCCTGAGCTGAGCTGAGCTGGTCCAGAGGCAACCAGGGCTGCAGAACACATCTGGCTGTTAGGGATGACCAGCAGGGCCGTTTCAGCCTCAGTGATCTCCGCTGCAAAATGGGGCCACTCCAGGCCTCCACCAGAACAGGCAGGAGCAGTAACCATCTTGGGTGTACCATGAAGGATGTAGACAATTTTCTTCCAGTGAAACTACTTGCAGTTTGGGTTCCCTCCTACGTGGAAGCCAGGAAAGGCTTCGTCCAATCAGGATTCAAGCTAAATCTTGAATCAGACAGGAAGTGTCTGAATTCTAACCTTGCCCCTTGCCATCTGGGTGTC
Organism: Galagoides demidoff; assembly: GCA_963574575.1. Taxonomy (NCBI): domain Eukaryota; kingdom Metazoa; phylum Chordata; class Mammalia; order Primates; family Galagidae; genus Galagoides; species Galagoides demidoff. The sequence goes on from CAUYQV010140401.1 coordinate 17,961, forward strand.
TGTGAGCAAGATGCTCACCCTCTCTGAGCCTCAATTATTTCACCTGTAAAATGGGCTACCAATGCCTACTCCTGGAGGTCATTCAGAGAATTAAGATATTGTCCGTAACACATTTAGTTACAGTGCCTACCTGGAGCCCAAGTTTGCAGCTGTAATAATTCAGATTAAAAATGCAGTTCTGTGTCCAAAACAATTAGTTTGGAGCCTCTGTGGAATCCATAAAGTGGCTGATGGAGGCAGAACTATGTACCCATTGCTGACTGGCACAGCCGTTTCTTACCAACCTGCATCATTAAAAAAAATATGTCAAACTTCATTTTGGTATTTTTTTCTGATTACATAAGGAACACATGTTCATTGTAGTATATTTGGAAACCACAGAAAAGCACAAGGAAGCAAATAAATATCACCCACAGATAAACACTGCTGATGCTTTGGCTTATGTTTCTGCTGTCTCTATTCTATGCTCTGTTCACACATGCGTCTGTACACAAATATTGGTGCCTCCTTCCTGAATTTGGGTCATGTGGTGCTATCATCTGGTATAAATCAGACTGGAACCTGACTTTTTCACTTCATACATTGTGGCTATTTTCCTGTGTAATAAAATATTCTTCCATAACATGGTTTTAATCATTTTGTTGTATTTCATGATTTGCATTTATGATACTTATTTAGTATTTTTCCCTGTTAAGCCCTTCCCCGCCCTCAAATTTCATTATTATATACAACACTGTGACGAACATCCTTGTCTTCCTAGGCCTTTTAGACTATTTCCTGAGGGCAAATTCTTTGAGGGGTATTCCTGGGTGAAAAGACATACATATTTTTGAGGCAGGATTCGTTCCTCCAGGGTCCCTGTGGTCATCTGTTTGCATGTTAAATATCAGTATAATTTCTACTGCTTCCCCACTCCCTGTCGGGTACGGACACCATGCTTCCAAGGACAGTCACCGGTTCCTGACACAACTAAGGAATGCTGAGAGCAAGACATTCTCCTGGCAAGCCTAGAGAAATCTTGTCACTTGAGGGCAAGCCCCCAAGTAACTCAGTGTTCTGGATTGAGGTAAGATCGGTCACTCGTTAGTAAGCGGGTGTTAAACCCTGAACATTTCACGGTGCTTCGTGGTGGGGTTGTGGGGAGAGAGCACATGAGGAAAGAACACTTGGCGATCATTAAGCATGTAGCCCTCGTATGTCACTACTGGGCAATCCCCACACCTGGTGTATATATGCTCAGTAAACAGTCACCGCGGAGGGTGCTTGAGGCTCTCCTGCACCTCTGGTGAGCCTCACCTCTTACAAGCTTGTACTTTCAATCCGCATCCTGCCTGCTTCCTTCCTGCAGCTCCGGCACCTCCCCTAAAGTTTTAGTGGTTTGTGTGCTCTGTTGCCGTATGAGTGTGCTGTGTCCTCACACCGTATCACGCCACACCGTATCTTAGTTCATCTGTATTGTCCTAATAGGATACCTAAGGCTCGGCAATTTACAAAGAAGAAAGGTTCATTTAGTTCACAGTTCTGCAGGCTGAGAAGTTCAAGGGCATGGCCTTGGTTTCTGGTGAGGGCTTTCTCACTGCATGGTAACATGGTGAAGAAGATCAAAGGGGAAGTGGGCATGAGCACACCAGGAAAACTGAGGGATACCCTGGCTTTATAACAGTCCACTCTCCTGGAAGCTAATCCCTTCCTGAGAAAATTAATCCAGTCACTCCAGAGTGATAACTCACTTCTAAGGTGGGAACAGCACCAGGCTGGCATTCATGAGGGACCCCCCCCTCCCCATGGCCCCAACATCCCCACTAGGCCCCACCTGCCAACACTGCCACACTGGGGATCACACTTCAACCTGAGTTTTGGTGAGGACAAACCAACCATATCCAAACCATAGCAATTGACTCCCAGAAGACTTTTTTCCAAGCTTTGTCTAATGTGTGTTTTAAAAATATAGAATCAAAGTGATCTCAAGTTCCTCCGTTCATACTGGATTCCACTTTGAGCTTTCTGTGTGACCTTGGGCAAGTCACTCCCCCTCTTTGGACCTCAGTATTCTTATTCATCAGATGAGGGGATAAACAGGATTTTATCCTTTAACAGGATTCTGTTGGTTGCAAATAACAGAAGCAAGAATTGATAATTTATTGGTTCATGCCACTGTAGGTTCAGGGACTAGAACTTCAGGTACAGCTGTATCCAGCACTCAAATAACGTCGTCAAGTGTTGGTTTCTTCTGTCTTCCAAGGGTTCTGATTTGATTTGCTCTTTGAGCACACTCTCAGTCAGCCCTGGTACCAGCCTGCTGACATTCTCCTGGGTTATTAGCACCTCTTTTGTGATGGAGAGTCCCAAGATTGATTTTGACTGGGCTAGCTTGGATTGTGCATCCATTACAAATGAATTACTGTGGAGAAGGGGCTGGGCTACCCTGATTGACCACACCTGTATCTTGGAATCTCCCTGCAGTTGGAGAAAGTCAGGGTGATGTGACCATAAGCAAGTGGAATCTAAGCTAGGCAGGCGGATTGGCTCATATAACCTCTGAGGCTCCTCTAGCCCTAACATTCCAGGGGTCCACGAAACTCTGGGTTCCAGCTTCTATCCTGTAGAAGTTTTGCACGTGTGATTTTTGCATGACCAAAGCCTCCTGCCTGTTGAAACACATAGGCACCCCATTTCAGTTATCTTTGCTTTTGGGGGGGTACTGGGATGGATGGGAAGGGTAATTACCATATAAATTTATAGACCTCTGCTCAGCAAACAGGGCCCTTCCCCTGCAAAGGCATAAAGCCAGCCTCATAAATATTAATCAGAAGGAAATAGCAATCAAGTCAAGTGGGAGAGGAAATGGCAAATTTCTTTTTTCTCCCTAGGACATAAAAGCAACATTCATTTGTTGCGTGACCAGAGGCTATCTGGCAGCCTGCCTGTCTCTCCCAGCTTTCAATAGCAATATTAATACAAATTAATACTACTAGTAGTGGCTATTACTTACAAGGTACATACTGTGTACTGCATATGCAGGTGGCCCCTTGTGTGCAGTTCATTGTAACTCCTATTTCACAGATGAGAAAGCCGAGGCTCTGGACGCTTAGGTCACTTTCCAGAAAGACATAGACACTATGAAATTGAATCAACATTCAATCCAATCAACCTGCCTTTAATTTCTTAGCCATTTCTACTGAACAGGCTGCCTAGGATTTCTCAGCAAGAGGAGAACTTGATTGTCCCTTGTCATTTGAATTTTGTAGGTATTACAAATCTGATTTCTATTTTGTGACTTTTGGGCATCAGGGAAGTTAGCAAGGGGTTCCCAGCTACTTTTGTAAAAAGTTGTAGACAGGTAGAGCTTGTAGGCTGAGGGCTCTGGAGAGGTCTGCTCTTGCTCTAGCTTCGGGCAGGAGGAAGGGCCAGGTGCCAGGTTTATATACTTTTGTTCTCATTTTATATCCACAGCAACTTTGTCACCTTAACTAGTCTTGAGCCCATTTTATAGATAAGGGCATCGAAGCTGGAGGGATAATTGAGACTAGACTCCAACTTTCATTCATTTATTCAACAAATACTTAGCTAAATATTTAGTTAACTACCTAACTGAATCATAGCCAACTTCCTCCTAACCAACTTGCCATGTTTAAACCCTTCCTCCCTCCCTCCTTCCCTTTCTCCCTTCCTTCCTTCCTTCCCTCCTCCCTTCTTTCCTTCCTTCCTTCCTTCCCTTTCTTCCCTTCCTTCTTCCCTCCGTGGCTATCTCCCTTCCTCTCCCTTTCTCTCTTCCTTCCCCCTTCCCTCCCTCCCTCCCTCCTTCCTTCTCTCTCCTTTTCCTTCCTTTCTCTGTGTTCCTC
>CAUYQV010140402.1:0-14107 GCA_963574575.1 Galagoides demidoff
GTTTATAATTTCTCCTTTATAATAATATATTTTCTCGAATTTTAATATCAGGTGTATCCAGATTAAGTAGAATGATTTTGAAGTATTTCTTCTTTTTCTATTGTCTATAAGATTTGGCATGATCTGTTTTTTGAAATTATCCTTTGCTTTTATTTATAAATATTAGTTGTTTATTTTTTGAGACTTTGGGAAAAAAAATAAGAAGCTAACTGATGACTCCATACTGAACCTCAGAGTCAAAGCATTCTATAATAGACATACTCTTATTTGACAATGTGAATGTTACTTTCTTGACATTGTTATTATTATTATTGCTTAATATTTTGATGCAGCAATCGTCTGATTTCTTTGCTGAATGTATTTATCTTCGTTCGTTCTTTGAGGTTTTTATTTCTAGTCCTTATCTTAAACATTGTTATTGTTATTAAATTTTAAGCCTTTTTAATTTTGTGAAGGCAAAAAATGGAAACCTAATAAACACACGTATATGTAAAATATATATATATATAATGTGCCCAAATATATTTGGGGTTGTCGAGAGGTCAGTCTGTAAAGTCTATATACAAGACAAAAAAGTAATAAAGTAATTTAAATAAATAAATAAAGAATATTTTATGTGTATTCTTTCTCTGGTATACTTCTATCCGTTCTTCAAGTCTCAGTTAAAAATGTCACCTCCTAAAGCATACACTGGGGAAAAGAATACCTATTCAATAAATGGTAGTGGTAGAACTATATAACCACATGTAGAAAACTGAAACTGGACCTACACCTTTCATGACTTACAAAAATTAATTCAAGATGGATAAAATATTTACATCTAAGGCATGAAACGATACAAATCCTAGAAGAAAGAGTAGACATCTATAAACATTTTTAATTTAGATGTTTGATCTTTTGGAATAATCTCATAACTCTCTCAGGGAATATTCTATTTTTGTTCTCTTTTTTCTTTCTGTCTTTGAGGGATGGGGATAGTTCAAAAGTCTTATTTTCAATTTCTAAATTATTTCTTATCCATGTTCTACTCTATTACTGAGGTTCATTACTGTGTTTTGAATAAGGTGACCAGATTTTAACACTGGTAAAACAGGACACCATTGTGGGGGGGGAGGGCAGGGCCTCCGGGAGTGGGGCCTTACAACAATGCAAACTTTTTTTTTTTTTAGAGACAGAGTCTCACTTTGTTTCCCTTATTAGAGTGCTATGCAGTCACAGCTCACAGCAACCTCTGGGCTTAGGCGATTCTTTGCCTCAGCCTCCTGAGTAGCTGGGACTACAGGTGCCTGCCACGACACCCGGCTATTTTTTTGTTGCACTTTGGCCGGGGCTGGGTTTGAACCCGCCACCCTGGGTAGGTATCTGGAGCTGTTGCCTGACTCGGTGAGCCACAGCGCTGCCCCAACCAAGCACACTTTGATAAGCAGTTCTCGATAATCAGTTCTCAACAATTATTTGTTATTATTAAAGCTTAACATTCTAAAATTAACAAAAATAATATAAAACTCATATCCTGGTGAAATAGCCACATGGCAGCCAAAAACCGTATATTCCCTTCCTGTTCTCCCACGTTCCCTAGCTTGTCGTGCATTCTTTCCAAAAATCGGACTTTTTTAAAATGCCAGTGGATGTGGGACAAATTATTAAAAATCAGGGCTGTCCTGCCAGTAGCCGGACATCTGGTCACCTTACTGGGGGGGGGGGGGCTACTTGTTTGTTCCAGACAATTTGGCTCCTTCTGAGCTAATTGTCCTTGCCTAAAAGCAAGGGAGGGAGCAGTTTCCTTCTGATACCAATTCCACCTGGGCGACCTTGCCCAGGAGGGGAGCAGGGAGTTTACATTAGCCTTTTCATTTCCAAATGAAGTTACATTAACCTCTTCATTCCCAAATGGAGTTTCATTAACCTTTTTAGCAGCTGAAAACCTATATTCCCTTCCCATTCTCCTGCTGTTCCCTAGCTTGTTGTGCATCCTTTCCAAAAATTGGGACTTTTTTAAAACGCCTGGGACGTGGGAAAAATTGTTAAAAATCAGGACTGTCCCACCAAAAGTGGGACGTATGGTCACCTTAGTTTTGAAGCTTCTTGAATGCCTCTTTCAATTCTTTGAGCTCTATTTCTTTCCTCATTATGTCCATGTCCTTGGTGACTTTGTCTTTAGATTCCCTAATTTCTTGAGACAACTTTTGGGCTATTTTTTTGATTTCCATTTCCATCTTCTCCTTAATTTACAATAATCTTATTTGCCGTCCATAGTGGGGACTTTATTTCTGACATTTCAGCAATTGCTCTATAGATGATATTTTCTATTGTAGCTCCCTTGTCATCTCTTGTAGAAGTTGATCTACTTTGATTTTTTTCATTTTGCCAGAATTCTGCTGGCTCCTCCCCATGAGTATTTTCAGGTTTTTAAAAAAGATTAATTATGCTTTTGTTTTTGAGACAGGGTCTCTCTTTGTCACGCTCGGTAGTAATTACACTTTTTTAGTTGAAATGTTGGGTTGTTCCTGAATAGTTACTAGGAGATAATCTAATGGGGACCCTTAGGGACCATCACAAACATATATTTGGCCACTAAAACTGGTAGGGTGAGACCAGTTCTGGAAGTTCCAGGAAATGGAGCTAACCACCCCTTCATGAATGAGCTGGACAACGTGCTTATGGCCTTTCCCCCACAGCTTCATAAAGCTCCCCTTTGGGGCTGTAGTGAGAGTCTCTGAGGGCAGGACTTGGGTAAATAACAGCCTGATTCTGTCCTGGTCTCAGCCTGTGCTCCACCCAGTTTAAAGGTGCCACAGTGTTACCCTGAGTTTCTGCTTCATAAAGATTTGAACAGCTGTGCCCTGCCCAGGCTGGGGACAGATGGAGGAGAGGAATTTGCAGATAGATCCACTGTTCCTGCCCCTCCTTGTGCCAAACACCCCATTGCACAATTCAAACTAACTGTGAACCTGCAGCCCCAGCCAGTGGTGGCTGGAGAATAAGAAGCTGTGGACAGTTCTTACGGGGAGTTCCAATGGAACTCACTCCAACAATGCTACCATGGCAACCCCCACGGAAACAAAGTCAGAGAAACCTTCTCTCCCCCATCCCAGTCCTGGCTTCAGACCAGTCAAATGTAGCTGTCACCAGAGCTGAGGAGGGGGTCTAGTTCCTGGACTGTCCCACTGTGTGTTGTCACGTGCTATACCTGTCTCTCTCCATGTTGCTCGGAGGGAAGCTGAGGTTCACCGGAGGTCACTGAGCACAGATACCAGGTAGGGGCTCTTCAGAGGTCTGGGGAAAGGCTGCCCCCAGCAGGGGTGAGAGCCACGAGAGATTACACCTCCCCGTGCCAAAGTTAGTACTGCAGTGCCGCTGTTTCCTCTGGGGCGAGTACAACACTTGGTTCAGTAGGCCGCACAATGCAGAGGTCTCTCGGAGATCTCCCCAGACACTCCAGCCTCTGCACGGGCAGTCTGTAGGCAACCACAGAGTGGGAAGGATGGGCTGGGGGCTCAGGACTGCGGAGAGAAAATGTGTTCACTTTTGCATCATGCGGGAAATTTCCAGGTGCAAGAGAACTTGCAGCTCTCCCAGGGAGTGAGGTGAGAGATCATTTGTTCCCTTCTCACTAGCAGAAAGCCCACAGTGGGCCTCCTGGTTTGGGAGGAGTCTCTATTCCCCTTCCGCCCCAGGCCCCTCCATTCTAGTCAGTCTCTATCTGATCTCCGTTCTCTTTTTTCCACTTTCTCACCCTCACAGTTTGTCTCAGGGGGGCCGTGCACCTTGATTTCTTCTGGTTTTGCTCAACTCCCCCATTTCAACTTCTACCAATTCCCTTCAATCCAACTTTTCTTCTACGGGACAGGAGCTTCTGGCGAAAAAAGCCACCTCTACTTGGCCATCTTGCCCTGCCCGTAGGGAAAATATTCAATTCAGAGGGCACAGCCTATGCAAAGCTATGGAGCCATAAAATGATTTACGGAAAGTGCATTTTCTAGTGGTGTGAGAAGTCTGCTGTGCCTGGAGCATAGGAAGTAGACGTGTGGCAGGAGATAAAGGAGGAGAGGGAGTGTGTCAGGGTGTCAAAGAATTTGTACATTGGCTTGCTGTCAGTGGCACAGTGGTAATGGTGCTGGCCACATGCCACTGAGGCTGGTGGGTTCGAACCCAGCCTGGGCCAGCTAAACAACTGCAACCAAAAAATAGCTGGGTATTGTGGTGGGTGCCTGTAGTCCCAGCTATTTGGGAGGCTGAGGCAAGAGAATCACTTAAGCCAGTGGTTCTCAACGTTCCTATTGCCACGACCTTTTTTTTTTGGGGGGGGGAGTGTTATATGATTTTTTTTATTAAATAATAGCTGTGTACATTAATGCAATCATCCTGCAATTCCTTTATTAGGTATATATCCAGAAGACCAAAAATCACATTACAACAAAATATTTGTATCGGAATATTTATTGCAGCCCAATTCATAATTGCTAGGTCATGGAAGAAGCCCACGTGCCCATTGATCCACAAATGGATCAATAAATTGTGGTATATGTACACCATGGAATATTATGCAGCCCTAAAGAAAGAGGGAGACTTTACCTCCTTCATGTTTACATGGATGGAGCTGGAAAATGTCCTTTTTAGCAAAGTGTCTCAAGAATGGAAAAAGAAGTATCCAATGTACACAGCCCTATTATGAAACTAATTTATAGCTTTCATATGAAAGCCACTACCCTTTAATACAGTTCCTCATGTTGTGGTGACCCCCTAACCACAAAATTATTTTTGTGTCAATTATTTTATGGTTGGGGGTCACCACAACATGAGGAACTGTATTAAAGGGTTGCGGCATTAGGAAGGTTGAGAACCACTGGCTTAAGCCCAAGAGTTTGCTGTGAGCTGTGATGCCGAGGCACTCTACTGATGGCAACATAGTGAGACATCTGTGAGCTGTGATGCTGAGGCACTCTACCAAGGGCGACATAGTGAGACTCCGTTTCAAAAAATGAAAATAAAAAAGAATTTGTACATCATACTAAGGAGTTTAGCAATGAAGAATCAACAGATTTTTTTTAAAAGGAAACTGTAACAGCTCGGTGCCTGCAGCTCAAGTGGCTAAGTTGCCAACCACATACACCTGACTTGGTGGGTTCGAATCCAGCCCAGGCCTGCCAAATAACTATGACAGCTGCAACCAAAAAAGCCCAGCATTGCAGTGGGCACCTGTATTCCCAGCTACTTGGGAGGCTGAGGCAAGAGAATTGCTTAAGCCCAGGAGTTTGAGGTTGCTGTGAGCTGTGATGCCAAGGCACTCTACACAGGGTGACAGCTTGAAACTCTGCCTCAAAAAAAAAATAAAGTGTAAGGGCTGGGTGCCTGAAATCCCAGCAGTCTAGGAGGCCGAGGCGGGTGGATTGCCTGAGCTCACAGGTTCAATACCAGCCTGAGCCAGAGAGAGACACTGTCTCTAAAAATAGCTAGGCGTTGTGGCAGGTGCCTGTAGCCCCAGCTATTTGGGAGGCTGAGGCCAGAGAATCACTTGAACTCAAGCATTTGAAGTTGCTGTGAGCTATGACGCTACAGCACTCTACTGAGGGTGACAAAGTAAGACTGTCTCAAAAGAAAAAAAAAGAAAAAAGTATATATGCGATCAAATATTTTGGGTTTTATTTTTCCAAGAATGGGACTGGCAGTTTGATGGAGGATGAGGGAGTAACTAAAGGTATCCAGACTAGAGGCTGTTGGATCAGTCCAAGCAAAAGACAGTGAGGTCTGACCTTACGCTGTTATCTATGATAGAATTTAAGAGACTTTTTTTGAGACACAGTCTCAATCTATTGCTCAAGCTACAGTGCCGTGGCATCAACCTAGGTCACAGCAACCTCAAGCTCCTGGGTCCAAGTGATTCTTCAGCCTCAGCTTCCTGAATAGCTGGGACTACAAGCATGTGTCATAGCACTCAGCTAATTTTTCTGTTTTTAGTACGTATGGGGTCTCACTCTTGCTCAGGTTGGTCTTGTATTCCTGAGCTCAAGAGATGCCCCCTCCCCCTTACCGTTCCAGATTGTTAGGACTATAGGCGTGAGCCACTGCACTGGCCATAGAGACTTTTTTTTTTTTGAGACAAGAGTCTCAAGCTGTCACCCTGGAGAGAGTGCTGTGGTATCACAGCTCACAGAAACCTCAAACTCTTGGCCTTAAGCAATTCTCTTGCCTCAGCCTCCCGAGTAGCTGGAACTACTGGCACCTGCCACAACGCCCAGCTATTTTTTTGTTGTTGTTGTGGTTGTCGTCATTGTTTTAGCTGGCCCTGGCCGGGTTCGAACCTGCCAGCCTCGGTGTATGTGGCCAGTGCCGTAACCACTGTGCTATAGGAGCTGCCCGATAGAGATATTTTTGAAGTGAGATTGACAGGATTTGGTAACTAGTTGGAAATAGTTACAGACTGAGGCAGAAAGAAGAACAGAGGCCTATATAAAGCTTGGCTGTGCAGACATTAACTAAAATGAAGAACACTGGGTGACTCCTGTGGCTCAAAGGAGTAGGGCGCGGGCCCCATATACTAGAGGTGGCAGGTTCAAACCCAGCCCTGACTAAAAATTGCAAAAAAAAAAAGAACACTGAAGAGAGCAGATTTAAGGGAGAATCAGGTCAGTTCAGTTTTGAGGTGGCTGTGGGACATGCTGCTGGGTAGTTAGAAATAGGGCTGAGGGCTTCAGGAAGAAAATAGAATTTGGAAAAAAGATGTTCCTGAAAGATAAAGTATAATGGGAATTTTTTTTTTTTTTTGCAGTTTTTAGCCAGGGCTGGGTTTGAACCCGTCACCTCCGGCATATGGGACCAACCCCTTACCCTTTTGAGCCACAGGTGCTAGTCTTTATACTTCATAAAGTATAATGAAGAATGAAAATGGGCCACTGCGTGTTAGCAACAAAGAGACTTTCAAAAGAGCAATTTCAGTGTAGTGGTGGGAGCAGGCATAAAATTGCATTGGTTTGAAGTTTGGAAGAAAAAAAATTAGAAATAGATTGTCAAAGAATAAATGAGCGATAGTGAGATTGAGAGCAAACGAATTAAAATTAAAAAGCAAGGCACCAAGTATTTATTAGGGATAAAGAGGGTTTTTTTTAATTAAGTAAAGCTAAAATCTATAATAAACATATGTGTCATGCATGATTACACACTAAATGATGTGGTATGACAGTTGACAAGACAAAAACTGTCACAAGAAGAAATTGGCGTTATAATCCTGGTGAGAGACGTTATCATACCTATATAATATCAGTTAGGCATAGTTTTTAGCTGCATGCAACGAAAAACCTAAAATAGCTGGAGCTTAAACCGGGAAGTGATTTATTTCTCCCTTACAAGGGGAAGACGTTTGGATATAGTTGATCCAGGGCTGTATTTCTTGCTATTCTGCCATCGTTAGTGTATTGCCTGACAGTCCAAAATGGCCCCTGGAACTCCAGCTATCACATCTACATTCCATGTAGGAGGAAGGGAGAAGAGGTGCCCCTGTAACACACTTTTATATAACAGTAGCCAGAACTTAGATGGGAGCTGTGAGGGAGGCTGGAAATTGTAGTCTTTTATTTTGAGTGGCGTTATGCCCACATAAAAATCAAGCAGGCCTCTGTTACCAAGAAGAAAGGTAAGATCAGATGTTGGGTTGGCAAGTAGCAGCCTCTGCATTATAACTGCCTTAGTCTTTGACAGATCAAATAGAAAAAAAAAAGCGCGAACAGATGACTTGAATAATATAATTGGTATTTGACTCTATACATATATCTATTAATATAGCTACAACTTTCTGCCCTACATGGAATGCACATTTTTACCAAATGTTCATGAAATATTTATAAAAATATTTTCATTTTATGACCACGTAGCAAACGAGATCTTGCAAGCAACAGGCAGAAGTAGTTTAGGCCATAATCGCATAGTCTCTGATCTTGACTCAATGAGCCTAAACATGAAAATCTGAAGGTAAATAAACAAACATTAAAAATACTTACCTATTGTTAGTTTCTCCATAGAGTCCTGCTCATGAACGTTCTTTCAACAATGAGGGAGATCACCGAACACCTCCTTATGCTTAATCCTTCACTTCTTCCCTTTTCTCTCTTTCCAGCATTGCCTGCTTTTGGTCCTTCTTTTTCATTTTTTTTCAGCTTTCTCTAAGCCTACCCAACACCTCTAACTCAATTTCTCCCTTATTCCACTTACGGGTCTCTGAACCTGTACAATGGTGTTCTTCTAGGCCTCAGCTTCTCAGCAGCCTCTGCCTGGGTGTCTTTATCCACCACTGTCTTTGAGTCTATAAATGTTGACAGTCTCCCCATTTCCATCTCCTTCCTAAAACTAACCCCAGCAAATGCAGCTGAAAATTATTTCTCCTCCTGTTGCCCTTCTAACATAGTCATTTTGTACTACCTGTATAGGTTTTTTATTTTGTTCCTTATTGTTTTATATCTGTGTATTTCCTGCCCCTGAATAGAGAGGGTGGGTGAATTTCTATTTCTTATCAAAAGCTGGATTAAGTATGCATTTAGTAGATATTTGTCAAGGTCATGATGCCCAATAACTCTGCCATAATGCTGTAAGTAATATATATCTATGGTAATGAATTATGTGGCATAATTTTAATAGACACCAAAACATCTTTGGAGCAGCCTTTGTGGCTCAGTGGGTGGGGCGCCGGCCCCATATACCGAGGGTGGCATGTACCAAGGGTGGCGTGTACCAAGGGTGGCATGTTCGAACCCAGCCCCAGCCAAACTGCAACAAAAAAAAGTAGCCAGGTGTTGTGGTAGTGCCTGTAGTCCTAGCTACTTGGGAGAATGAGGCAAGAGAATCACCTGAGCCCAGGAGTTGGTGGTTGCTGTGAGCTGTGATGCCAAGGCACTCTACCAAGGGCAACAAAGTAAGACTCTGTCTCTACAAAAAAAAAACAAAAAAAACCCCCAAAAACCAAAAAACAAAAAACTTTGTTCTCTAAGTTGAGCAGAAATACTTATTAAATAGTATTTTAAAGCAAAATATAATGACAAACCTGTCTGCAAGTACTTCTGATGTTTGAGAACTGTACTATTTCTAGGGAAAAAAATTAACCAGGAAATGTCCACAAATTAAAAAGTAACTTTTCATTTGTTTTTCTCCTGATGCAGTGCTTTTCAACCTTTTTTATCTTATAGCACACTTGAACCTATAATTAAACTTCTAGGTATACTTAAATTATGTTGATTAAAAAAAAGAGTAAATAAAATATACTTCACTGTGCTTTGGAAAAAAAAAATCTACCCTACTAAGTAATTTTTGGGTCAATGATAAAAATGTCAACTTCAGTTATATTCTCTTTAAAAAGTAATGATGAATGAAACATAAACAATTTAGGAAACACATCCAGTGCTTTATTCAAAGGAAAAACCACATAACCTTTTGTCAAACTAAGAAAGGAGAGAACTAAATCATGAAGGTTAGGACAAGAAAAATAAAAGGAAAATTAGGAAAGTATAAGTCAATCATTCTTATAGATAAAAAAGAAATGAAACAGAAAATAGCAACCCAGAAAAAAATGGTAAGTAAATAAAAGAGCTGGTTTGTGAAATGACCCATAAATGAAAAAATCTAAGATGATGGGTTGAATAATGTCCCCCCCCCAACGTTCATGTCCATCCTAAATTTCAGAATGTGGTTCTGTTGAAAATAGGTCCTTGTAGATGTAATGAAGTTAAATTGAGGTCATACTGGATTGGGGTAGGCCCTAAATACAATGACTGATATCCTTATAAATAGAGGGGGCACACAGAAAAGCAAATAAACATAGGGAAGAAGGCCAGGAGAACATGGGAGTGAAAGACTGGAGTTACTCTGACACATACAAGAAATACCAGTAGCCTCTAGATCAGGGGTCCTCAAACTTTTTAAACAGGGGGCCAATTCACTGTCCCTCAGACAGTTGGAGGGCCGGGCTGCAGGTCCCGGGACAAGTCAGCTGCTAAGCAGGACAGGCAGCAGCAGCAAAAACACCTGGTGGGCCTAGGCAGGCTGTGTGCGGCCCATGCCTGTAGAAGGCGAGAAAGAATTCCCTGCTTATGGCCTTTTTAGGGATTGTGGCCCTGCAGACTTTGATCTTAGACTTCTAGCCTTTTAGGAAGTCTAAAATCCATTTCTGGACAGCGCCTATAGCTCAGTGGGTAGGGTGCTGGCCACATGCACAGGGCTGGCGGGTTCAAACCTAGTCTGGGCCTGCTAAACCGGGCCTACTAAACAGCAATGACAACTACAACCACAACAACAAAACAAAAATTTGGGCATTGTGGTGGGTGCCTGTGGTCACAGCTACTTGGGAGGCTTAAGCAAGAGGATCACTTAAGCCCAAGAGTTTGAGGTTGCTGTGAACTGTGATGCCACAGCACTCTACTAAGGGGCGACATAGTGAGACTCTGTCTCAAAAAAATAAAAATAAATAAATAAATAAAATAAAATCTATTTCTCTTGATTTAAGCCTCTCCGTTTGTCAGACTTTGTGTGGTAGCCCTAGGAAACTAATGTATATAAAAGCTTAATAATTGAGGGCTAAATATAGGGACTATTAGAAGCATTTTACACTTTCTCACACATTGACTAATTTCATCCATTTAAGAACCTAGTGGGGTATGTGCTGAAATAAGTGGCATTTTGCAGGTGAAAATATTGAGAATTTAAGTAAGCTGTCCAAGTAAAGGATTCAAACTTAGGTATTGTGTTTCCCTGAAAATAAGACCTACCCAAAAAATAAGCCCTAGCAGGATTTCTATGCATTTGTTAAATATAAGCCCTACCCCATAATAAGACCTAGTGATGGGCATGGCTATGCAGCGTCTGCATAGCCACACCCTGCACTTCTGCGCAGAGCAGTACCAAAGACTGGAATACCTTTTATCTGCCACAGCTCCTTGCTCCGAGGGGGTGGGCATGTGGTAACCACAGTCGCAGGCATCCTATGGCGCACGTGCAAACGGCTAGGGGAAAGGAGTTCACGCATCACTAGCGCCAGCCCCACCAACAAGGTCGGCTCCCCCTATCAGGTTCCAGAAGAAGATGACTCAACTGTATTGGAATAAATGTAGATTGTTGTATTATACTTAATAAAATAAGACATCCCCCTGAAAATAAGCCCTAGTATGTTGTCTTGAGAAAAAATAAATATAAGACAGTGTCTTATTTTGGGGGAAACACGGTAGATAACCTTCATAGCTATGGCTGAAATTACCACATTTAACATCCTCTCGGACATAGTGCAAACCTAGTAGATTTAAAAAGAGAGAGAAGGAGAAAGGAAGAAAGAACGAAATGGGGAGGGGTGAGAATGTTATGCATGTAAATCCTGGGGACATTACCAAAAAAAAAAAAAAAGACTCAGGAAAAGAAGAAAACCATAAAAAATGTATTAAATAAATATTAATTCTTCCACTGCAAACCACACAACAAAACCAACCAAGCAAAAATCAGACCCAAATAACACCTCGTAGAGTTCTCTCTATAAGTTCCTTCAAACATGGAAGAAAGTGATAATTTCTGTGAGGTTTTTAGTTCCAGAAATAAGGAATGTCTCGTAAATTTTTTTTTTTATAGACCTGGTCTAGCTCTGAAAATCATATCCAACAAAGGCAAAACCAAAAAGAAAAAAAAATGGACAAACTCTCTGAAATCAATGAATATGAATTTAAAATTTTAGGTAGTATGTTACTCAAACGAATATGGCCGGACATGGAAAGAATAATACTCAGTGACCCAGAAGGATTCTTTTAAGGATTCAAAAATATTTTATTAGGAAACTTAAAACATTTACCGGTTATTTTTAATTGATAGGTAAAATTATATGTGTTTATTTTGTACGACATCACATTTTATTTATTTTTGAGACATCACATTTTAAAATACGGCTACATTATGAAATGGCTAAATCTGGCTACTTAACATGGGCAGTACCTTACATATTTTGTGGTGAGAACATTTAAAGTTTACTCTTAGCATTTGTTACCAATAGACGATATTATTATTAACTATAGTCATCCTGCTGTACAGTTGATTTCTTGAATTTATCCTCCTATCTAAATGAAATTTTATATTCTCTGACCAATAGCTCCCCAAGTTCCTGTCTCTCCCCATAGCCCTCAGGCTCTGGTAACCACCGTTCTATTCTCTACTTCTGCAAGATCAACCTTTTAGTTTCCATTTATTAGTGAGATCCTTAAAACAATTATTTAGAATTCTTTTTTTTTTCACAGTTTAAAGACTTTTTGGTAAAGCAAGAATTTTACAACCCAAATTACGTTTCCTTGCTCAATTAACAATGTTGTGACTTAAAACAGAACTGACATTCTGAGCTATTTCACAGGAAAGAATTACAAAATGAAAAAAAGAAATGCTTTACATTGTTGTACATTGCTGGAAGTTCTTTTTCCCAGGGTCTATAAAACATTAATTTGGTTTTATATTTTAGCATTCTTTTTTCATTTGTTTCCTTTGACAAGATTCAAGACAAACACCAGTTTGCCTGAGTTTTGAAAGGATATTTGCTTTACCCCACTTACATGACCAATAAAGACATAAGTCTAACTGGCAAAGTGAACAGGGGGCATATATTTTACTTTTAAAAAAAAAAACCAATAGATAATCTAGAACTAGCATTTTCTTTGCTAGATCTGGCTTTTGCTTAGTACATAAGGTTCAAAATTTCTTTTCCTTTTTTTTTTTACTTTTTTTAACTTAATTTTTATTAAATCATAACTATATACATTTATGGGGTACAATGTGATGATTTTATATATAGCGATGGAATGCTTAAATCAAACTAACATAATCATCACCTCACTTACTTTTGGGGCACCACATTTATAATAAACTCTTAGTTGCTTTGAAATGTACCCTTCCATTGTATACATTAGGTGAGATCCCGCCAAATACTTTTAAATTTATTTTATATTTTGCAATGTTTTTGTCCATAATATTTAAGTTTTCCGGTGCGTAGATATTTTTCTTGGGTGAAGCACTAGCTTCTTCTCATGGCCCCCCGATCAATTTTAAACAGTTGGAACATTGGCGGCACTGTAAAGTGCTTTCTGGGCTGCCACTTCAGCTTGGTGGGCTTGCAGTAAAGCTACTGCTTCATCAACCTTAGAATGGAGGGACTCTGGAGACTCAAGCATATGAAGTAGCTCTGAATTATCAATCTCCAACAACATGCCAGTGATTTTGCCAGCAAGAATAGGGTGCATGGCTTGAATAAGAGGAAACAGCCGTTCACCCAACATTTGCTTTTGCTCTTGAGGAGAGGCATTTGCCAACATGGAAGTGGTCAAAGGTTCCTGACCTTGTACGTGAATAGCAAACTTTTGCATGGTAACTTTGGGCTGTGCGTTAAGACGCTGCTGAGGACTGCGGACTCCTGCAGCATATTTGTACCGTGGAACGGTGCAGGCAGAAGGAGTAGCTGCGGTAGCAGCAGCTGCCAGACGTGGACCCGTTCTCTGTGTTGATATGTTAGCAACAGGCTGTTCTGGCATGACTCGTGGAACCTGTGAAGAAGCTGATCTCATAGTACTAAATGGTGATCTAGGAGCGGCTGGGCGGACAGCATCGGACATATTTTGGAATGGATGAGGTCTGGCACCCAGAGCAGCCCAGCGAGGACTGCGTCTTAGTTGAGCAATTTGGCTAGAAGGATCGTATGAAGCACGATTCTGAGCCTGTGGGGCAGCTGCCATGCAAGAATCTGAAGGAGGTGCTGGCTGGTGGGGGTTGACAACCGGGTTGCGCACAGCTTGTACGCTTCCCGTTCTCTGCATATACTGGTTAGTGAGGTGAACCTGGCGCTCTTCTTTGCGCTGGGCTAAAGCTACATACAGTGGCTTAGTGGCCACAATTCTGCCATTCATTTCTGCAACAGCTTTAGTGGCTTCTTCTGGGGCAGAGAAACACACAAAACCAAACCCTTTGCTGCGACCACCCTCCATCATGACCTTTGCACTAGTGATTGTACCAAACGGAGAAAACACTTTACGGAGACGCTCATCATCAATATCATCATCAAGGTATTTCACATAAAGGTTAACAGCCTGGCATCTGGTGATCCTATCTTGCT
>CAUYQV010140410.1:0-13499 GCA_963574575.1 Galagoides demidoff
AACTCCTGGGCTCAAGCGAGTCTCCTGCCTCTGCCTCCCAAGTAGCTGGGACCACAGGCGCCCGGCCATTTTTTGGTTGCAGCCATCATTGTTGTTTGGCGGGTCCGGGCTGGGGATTCGAACCCGCCACCCTAGGTGTACGTGGCTGGCTCCTTAGCCGATTGAGCCACCGGCGCCGAGCCGATAATTTTTTTTTTTTTTTTGAGACAGAGTCTAACTATGTCCCCTTTGGTAGAGTGCCGTGGCGTCACAGCTCACAGCAACCTCTAACTCTTGGGTTTAAGCGATTCTCCTGCCTCAGCACAGATGCCTGCCACAATGCCTGGCTATTTTGTTGTTGTTATTGCAGTTGTCATTGTTTTAGCTGGCCCAGGCCGGGTTCAAACCGGCCACCCCAGGTGTACTGGCCAGCATCCTACTCACTGAGCTATGGGCCCCACATCCTTGATACTTTTTAAGAGATCCCAAGACCAAAAATTCTGAGACCCATGGCCCTGGAGCTCTAAGAAGGTGAAAGTCATAAGGTTTCTGTCTTTTTAAAAAGACAGACACTCAGTGGCGTGGGGGGGGGGGGGGGAGCAGTGGCTCACACCTGTATTCCTAACACTCTGGGAGGCTGAGGCAGGTGGATCACCTGAGCTTAGGAGTTTGAGACCAGCATGGGCAATAGCAAGAGACCCCCATCTCTACTAAAAATAGAAAAAAAAAGCCTGGTGTTGTGGCCGGCACCTCTAGTCCCAGCTACTCAGGAGGCTGAGGCAAAGGGATCACTTGAGCCCAAGAGTTTGAGGTTGTTGTGAGCTAGGATGAAAAAAGCTACTCAGTGGAGGGAAATTTGAAGGAGTAGGAGCAGATGATAGGGTGCTAGTTTGGGGGAACTATTACAGTAGCTGTAGGCAGAGATGATGGTGACTTCCACAGGATGGTGGTGAGTAGCCTCACGGTGTTTTCTGGAAGAGAAATAAGAAAGAGATGAGGAATTTGGTTGTAGAAGGCAGGTGAAGTACCTTCCAGAAACATACTACCTATCAGAAAGTGGGAGAAGGATGGAGCTAACATCAGGCTGTATTTTCTGCTGTCAAACAGTGTGCTGAGTGCTTTAAATCTCGTGTCTTCTTAAGGAGATGCACATTTTGTTTTAACTCTCCTAACAGTCCTCTAAGGCTCCACTATCCAACATGGTAGCCACCACCCACATGTAGTGAAATATGTCTAGTACCAATTGAGATGTGCTACTTTTGAAAGCATAGGATGGAAAAAAGATTAAAATTTCTTATATTGTTTACATGTTAAAATAACAATATTTTAGATAACAGGTTGAACATCCCTGATCCAAAACACTCTGTGGTCTCAAGCATTTCAGATAAGGGATATCTACCCTATATTTGAGTATATTGTTAAATTAATTTTACTTTTTTTTTAGAGACAGAGTCTCACTTTATTGCCCTCGGTAGAGTGCAGTGGTGTTACACAGCTCACAGCAACTTCTAACTCCTGGGCTTAGGCGATTCTCTTGCCTCAGCCTCCCGAGTAGGTGGGACTATAGGCACCTGCCACAACGCCCGGCTATTTTTTTGTTTCAATTTGGCTGGGGCTGGGTTTGAACCCACCACCCTCGGTATAAGGGGCCAGCGCCCCACCCACTGAGCCATAGGAGCCGCCCCTAAACAATGTTTTATTTTATTTATTTTATTTATTTATTTTTTTGAAACAGAGCCTCAAGCTGTCACCCTGGCTACAGTGCCGTGGCATCACAGCTCACAGCAACCTCCAACTCCTGAGCTCAAGCAATTCTCCTGCCTCAGCCTCCCAAGTAGCTGGGACTACAGGTGCCCAACACAACGCCAGGCTATTTTTTGGTTGTAGCCATCATTGTTGTTTGGTGGGCCCAGGCTGGATTTGAACCTGCCAGCTCAGGTTTACGTGGCTGGTGCCTTAGCCGTTTGAGCCACAGGCACCAAGCCCTAAACAATGTTTTAAATTCCGTAAGTCCTGGCTGGGCACGGTGGGTCATGACTGTAATCCTAGCACTCTGGGAGGCTGAAGCAGGTAGACTGCCTGAGCACCACAGGTTTGAGACCAGCCTGCAACAGAGTGAGATCTCCTCTCTAAAAATAGCTAGGCATCGTGGCAGGCTACTTGGAAGGCTGAGGCAAGAGAATCGCTTGAGCCCAAGAGTTTGAGGTTGCTGTGAGCTGTGATACCACAGCACTCTACTGAGGGTAACAAAGTGAGACTCTGTCTCCAAAAATAAAATAATAAAATAAATAAATAAAATCCCTACATCCAAGGAAGCTGAAATATAAGCAGCTGTTCAAGGGGTCTTACATTTAGGACATAGCAGCAGGATTTGCCCCAGGTCTGTGTGAACCCCATCACACCAGCAGCCTCCCTCCATGGTGATGATATGGGGAGAAGGGGTAAAATGAAAAGGGAAAAATAAGGGGAGGTGTTAGCGCTGTTACCTTCTCCTTTGAATCCTTGCTGGACAGGTAGGCAGCTGTGAGGAAATATTAAAAAGGGATGGGATTCAACATTGGTACAGGAATAGGGCAGAAAAATGGGTGTCAGGCTTTTGGGAGTAGGCCAGGAACTGTAGGTCCACTGTTAGGGTGGGGCTCACACTCACCAACCCAGGCCAGCCCCTTGATGAGTCCAAGTAGGAGAAAGGAGGACAAGAAAAGGCCTACTCCATCCTCGAGGGAGGGTCCTGAGAGGCCTGCAGGTGAAAGGGGCAAGAGTGAGCTCCATGTCTTCCCTGGCACCATCTCAGGCTCCAAAGCACTCCTAGCTCTTACCTGCCACCTCCAGGGTGACCTCAGCTCTGCGCCCTGAGGCAGGAAGGCTGGAGTGGTGGACTCGACAGGTGTAGTGTGCCCCATGCTGCTCAGCAGTGACTGGGGGTGGCCGCAAGTACCCGGAGACGCTAACAGAGCCATCAGAATGGTGGTGCAAGGCAGAAAGCCACCTCTGTCCTTCAATCTTCTGAGAGCCACCCTTTGTGCCACCCCGGAGCTCCCACTCTACCTCCAGGCCCTCAGAAGGGTAGAAATGGGACACATGGCAGGCCAACTCCGGAGGAGCCTCCCCAGGGGCAGCCCATACAAGAGGTGCTGGTGTCATGGACACTCTGGGAGGCTCTGGGGAAAGAGTAAGAAGTCAGCATGAGGAAATCTTCCCTTAGAAACTCTCAGTTTGCCCTATGGCTTCCCCCAAACTGAGTGAGGTTTGGGTTTCTTCCTGGGATGGGGAACCCACTATCTCTCCATTGGTTAGAAATCCTCATGCCGAAGCCCCCAGGGACCCTCCACCCTCCTACTGCCCCCTCCTGACTCCTGGGATCCCCATCTCCACTCACCCAGTACCCTCTTCATCGTCCCTTCCCTATCTTGGTATTCCCGTAATCCAGTGCCCACCCTCTACCCAAAGAAACCACTGTCTTCTCACTCACTGTACACAGCAAGCTCCAGGGTGACCTGTCCTTGCAGGTATGGCAGGTGTACAATGGCCAGATAAGTGCCCTCCTGAAAGGGCCGCACTGCAGGCAGCCAGAAGGTCCCATTCCCAGTCCATGGGCCCCATCGGTCATCATCATCCCAAGCAGCAAATGCCACTGCCCCCTCTTGGGCTGCTGGCATCTGTCCATCCAGTCCAGGAGTTGCAGCCAGGAGCAGATGCCCCTTACCCAGGTGTTGGCGTCGCCACTCCAGCCCAAAGGGAGGAGGACCTGGAGCCAGAGATGAGGCAGCCTCAGGGCTGGGGGGCATGTAGCTGAAGCTCAGGTCCAGTATAGCATCTTGTCCCAGTCTTACTCGAGGGACAGGAGTGTGAGTGAGGACAGTCAGCACCACTAGGGAAGATAAGGGGATGAGAGAGTGGAAGAGGTATGAGGGAGAGAAAGAAAGAAAAAAAGAAAGTAGAAAAATGGAGTTATAGAAAAGACTGAACTCCAATTCACCCACCCCTCAGAGACACCTCCTTTTATACCACATATACAGAGGTTCACAGGTTCGAACCTGGCCTGGGCCAGCTAAAACAACAATAACAACTGCAACAACAACAAAAAAAAAAATAGCCAGCAAATGCAATCAGTGTAACCTGGTTTCTTGTACCCTCAATGAATCCCCAACAACAACAACAAAAACCCAGCCAGGCATTATGGCAGATGCCTGTAGTTCCAGCTATTTGTGAGGCTGAGGCAAGAGAATGTACTCTATCCAGGGTGACAGCTTGAGACTCTGTCTCAAAAAAAAAAAAAAAAAGGCTGGGCACTTGTAGCTCAAGTGGCTAAGGTGCCAGCCACATATACCTAAGGTGGCAGGTTCAAATCCAGCCCGGGCCCGCCAAACAACAATGATGGCTGCAACCAAAAAATAGCCAGGCATTGTGGCAGGTGCCTGTAGTCCCAGCTACTTGGGAGGCTGAGGCAGGAGAATCACTTGAGCCAAGGAGTTGGAGGTTGCTGTGAGCTGTGATATCACAGCACTCTACCCAGGGTGACAGCTTGAGGCTCTGTCTCAAAAAAAAAAAAAACACTAGGGTGGTGCCTCTGGCTCAAAGGAGTAAGGCACTGGCCCCATTTGCTGGAGGGGGCGGGTTCAAACCCAGCCCTGGCCAAAAACTGAAGAAAAACAAAAAAAAGCTCTAGCCCAATTTATTTGCACATTGTATGCCTAGCAATTTTAACCTACCAATAAATAAACCAACTCTTTACAGAAGCTAGTTCGTCCTCATTCCAAAAACATTTTTTAGATTAATTTCTTACCAGTTGTCACACAATCGAGTATCCTGGTCATCTAGAAATTCAGCCATTTTTAGCTCTTCCTAGAAACTGAAAAAAAAAAGTGAACATTCTATTTCATTTCTGCTTTAAGGATGACATGCAAAAAACAAAATAAAAAACTACTATAGAGAAAATGTCACAAACAGCACTTTCAATACCCAACACCCTTGGGGTTTTCCTTCTTTATTTTTAAATTTTCAATTTAAAATAATTAAACCAGGCCAGGCACAGTGGCTCATGCCTATAATCCCAGCACTCTGGGAGTTCAAGACCAGCCCAAGCTAGATGGAGAGCCTCCTCTAAAAAAAAAAAAAAAAAAACTTGGGAGGGGCCTGTGGCTCAAAGGAGTAGGGCGCAGGCCCTCTACCGAAGGTGGTGGGTTCAAATCCAGCCCCGGCCAAAAACAAGGGTGGCAAGTTTGAACCCAGCCCTGGCCAAACTACAACAAAAAAATAGCAGGGTATTATGGCAGGCACCTAAAGTCCCAGCTACTCGGGGGCAGGAGATTCACCTAAGCCCAGGAGTTGGAGGTTGCTGTGAACTGTGTGACTCTACGGCACTCTGAGGGCAATAAAGTGAGACTAATTTTTTTTAGAGCAGAGCCTCAAGCTATTCCCCTGGGTAGAGTGCCATGGCATCACAGCCCATAGCAACCTCCAACTCCTGGGCTCAAGCGAGTCTCCTGCCTCTGCCTCCCAAATAGCTGGGACCACAGGCGCCCGCCACCAATGCCTGGCTATTTTTGGTTGCAGCCACCATTGTTGTTTGGCGGGTCCGGGCTGGATTCGAATCCGCCACCATAGGTGTATGTGGCTGGCACCTTAGCCACAGGCACCGAGCCAACACTGTCTCTTAAAAAAAAAAAAAAAACAACTGAGCATTGTGGTGGGTGTCTATAGTCCCAGCTACTTGGGAGGCTGAGGCAAGATAATCACTTGGGCCCAAAAGTCTGAGGTTGCTGTGAGCTATGACACCATAGCACTCTAGGGAGAGTGGGACAAAGTGAGACTCTGTCTCAAATAAATAAAATAATTAAACTAGAATGATAAAGATAATTAGCATATTTTTAAAAATTATTTTTAAAAGTTTGCACCATAATTAACCATAGTAAAATTCTCAGATGTAGGAAAATACAATACTAGTGACTAATCTATAGACTTTATTCAAATTTTACCAACCATTGCACCAATGCCCTTTTTCCAGTTCTGTATACAATACAGCACCACACATTGCATTTAATTATTACTTTTTAATCTTCTGTAATCTGAGACATTTCTTTAGTCTTTCATATCGTCCATGACCATGCTAAGCATCTGGCTAATTATTTTATATAATGTCCTTCATTTTGGCTTTGTCTAATGTAGTCTCATGACTAAACTTAAGTTATACATTTTTGGCAAGAATACCCATAGAAGTGATGTTGTATTCATTTCAGTGCACGATATTAGAAGGTATATGATGTCAACTGCCCTATTATTACTGATGATGGTAACTCTGACCACACAGGAGATGGTGTCTTGCCAAGTTACTTCATTCTAGTTTTTCCCTATTTTAATTTTTTTTTAACCTTACAAGCAATTTTCCTTCTTTTATCTTTTTTGAGACAGAGTCTCACTTTGTTGACTCCAGCTAGAGTGCCATGGTGTCATATAGCTCATAGCAACCTCAAACTCCCGGGCTCAAGCAATCCTCCTGCCTCTGCCTCCTGAGTAGCTTGGGGACTATCAGTGCCTGCCACAATGCCCAGCTAGTTTTTTGTTTGTTTGTTTTTTCCTTTAATAGAGATGGGGGTCTTACTGTTGCTCAGACTGGTCTCAGAAATCCTGAGCCCAAACAATCCTCCTGCCTCAGCCTCCGAGAGTGCTAGGATTACAGGTATGAGCCACCTCGTCCAGCCCAATTTTCCTCCTTCTTAAAAAAGATGTCAGTGCAGAAGCATAGCACTGGCAAGTTTGCTACCAACAGTTACTTTAGATAATTCCTTTTTTTTTTGAGACAGAGTCTCATTTTGTTGCCCTCAGTAGAGTGCTGTAGCATCACAGCTCACAGTAACCTCTAGCTCTTGGGCTTTCCGTGGCATCACAGGTCATAGCAACCTCCAGCTCTTGGGCTTAGGTGATTCTCTTGCCTCAGCCTCTGGAGGGTGAACTACAGGCGCCCGTCACAAAGCCCAGCTATTTTTCTGTTGCAGTTTGGCCCGGGGGGGGTTTAAACCCACCACCCTCAATATATGGGCCGGGCCCCCTACTCACTGAGCCACAGGAGCCACCCAAGATTATTTCTTTCTATAATGCAAAAAAGGTCTTAAATCCTGCCCTCTAATAAGGTTTTTTTTTTTTTTTTTTTTTTTAAACAGAGCCTCAAGCTATCACCCTGGGTAGAGTGCTGTCGCATCACAGCTCACAGCAACCTCCAACTCCTGGTCTCAAGTGATTCTCCTGCTCCGCCTCTCAAGTAGCTGGGACTACAGGCACTTGCCACAATGCCCAGCTGTTTTTTTTTTTTGGCTGCAGCTGTCATTTTTGTTTGGCGGGCCAGGCTAGATTCGAACCCACCAGCTCAGGTGTATGTGGCTGACCCCTTAGCCACTTGAGCCACAGATACCGAGCCTCTACTAAGGTTTTTTTAATGGTTTTGGCATCACAAAACCACCACCACTTTTCAAAACATATGTTCAGACCAGGCAAGGTGGTTCACCTCTGTTATCCTAGCATGCTGGGAGGCTGAGGGGGGTGGATTCAGCTCACAGGCTTGAGACCACCTGAGCCAGAGCAAGACCTCATCTCTAAAAATAGCCGAGTGTTGTGGCAGGTACTTGTAATCCCACCTACTTGGAAAGCTGAGGCAAGAGAATACCATAAGCCCAGGAGTTCAAGGGTGCTGTGAGCTATGACACCACAGCACTCTATCAAGGTGAAGAAGTGAGACTCTGCTTCAAAAAAAAAAAAACAAACCCAAAGCATGCATTCACTTATTCATTCAACATGTTAAGACTTTATGCCACATGCACTGGCATCTGAGAATTCTTTAAAGAAATATAGGGTCTGATGTAATAAAGTAAAGTGAGTATTTTGATGGAAAAGTATACAGACATGTATGAATGGAGTGTGGAAGAAATCTACTCTTAGATAATAGTAGTCAGAGACCCTTTTGAGAGAGAACTAAAGACCACAGGCTGAGCAAGGTGGCTCGTGCCTATAGTCCTAGCACTCTGGGAGGCCGGGGTAGGTGAATTGCTTGAGCCTGAACAAGAGTAAGACCTCATCTCAAAAAATAGTCAGCACCTGTAGTCCCAGCTACTCAGGAAGCTGAGGCAAGAGAATTGCGTAAGCCCGGGAGTTCGAGGTTGCTGT
Source organism: Galagoides demidoff (assembly GCA_963574575.1). Lineage (NCBI taxonomy): Eukaryota > Metazoa > Chordata > Mammalia > Primates > Galagidae > Galagoides > Galagoides demidoff. The sequence goes on from CAUYQV010140410.1 coordinate 8,137, forward strand.
GAGCTATGATGGCACTGCACTCTACCAAGAATGACAAAGTGAGAATCTATCTCAAAAAATAAAAAAATAAAATAAGACCATAGTTACAAAGAGCCAGCCATGGAAATACAAAGATAGAGGATGAAACTGGTGGGTGGGGGAGAGTCATCCAGGCACCACAAGGAGTAAAATGTCTACAAACAATTAAAGGGAAAATAAAGGTAGAGCAGAACACAAAAAGGGAATGATTCAAGGTCTTATTGAGGTAGTTCTGAGAGGATACTGGATTAGATCCCAAACTCTATGGTAAACCACTGAAGAATTTTACACTATATAGGGTGGTGCCTGTGGCTCAAAAGAGTAGGGCGCCGGCCCCATATACCAGAGGTGGTGGGTTCAAACCTGGTCCCCGCCAAATAAAAAAGAATTTTACACTATATAATGACAGTGTTCAAAATACCCACTTTGCGGCACCCATAGCTCAGTGGGTAGGGCACCAGCCACAGACACCCAGGCTGCCAGGTTCAAACTCAGCCCAGGCCAGCTAAAACAACAATGGCAACTGCAACAAAAAAATAGCCAGGCACTGTGGCAGGCGCCTATAGTCCCAGCTACTTGGGAGGCTGAGGCAAGAGAATCACTTAAGCCCAAGAGTGGAGGTTGCTGTGAGCTCTACCATAGAGCTCTATACGGTGGGCAACATTGTGAGACTCTGTCTCAATTTTAAAAAAAAGAAAAATAAAAAGATATCCACTTTGGTTTTTTCTTTTTTTTTTTTTTTTTTTTTTTTTAGAAACAGTGTCTCACTTTATTGTCCTTGGTAGAGTGCCCTGGAGTCACAGCTCAACCTCCAACTCCTGGGCATAGGCAATTCTCCTGCCTCAGTCTCCCAAGTAGCTGGGACTAACAGGCGTCCACCACAACACCTGGCTATTTTTTGTTGCAATCTGGCCGGAGCCGGGTTTGAACACGCCACCCTCAGTATCATGGGGCCGGCGCCCTACTCACTAAGCCACAGGCGCCACCCAAGATACTCACTTTTGGGAGGCACCTGTGGCTCACAAGGGTAGGGGCCGGCCCCATATGCCAGAGGTGGCGCGTTCAAAGGCAGCCCCGGCCAAAAACTGCAAAAAAAAAGAAATCCACTTTGATGTGAAACGTTAACTGAGGACAGAAAGCACTACCTATGAAAACAAATCACCTGGTTCCTCGAAGTCTAGATACTTTTCTCAAACTGCCCGACTGATTTTAGGTGTGCTCTATTCCAGCCCATTAAATAGCCAACTCGCTGCAAAGGAATTGAGGGGCAGCGTGCAGGCCTTCCCCTCCAGGGGTCAAGTTCTGCCACTCAGTACTTGTATGACTCAACCTCTCCGGCCCTCAGGCATATACTGACAATAATTTAAAAGGTCGATGTAAAAGTAAATGGACGATTGCACCGAAGGGCTTTGGCACACACAAAAAAGAGCCTTCGACTTTAGCAGGAGGCCATTAGGTGTCCGATGCGACCGTCCCCCTGCCCGAGGGGGCAGGTTTAATCAGCGCAAAGTTCAGACCCAGGAGGTTTCCAACCACTCCCTCCCCTAGCGAGGTCGCCGCGGATGGGGAGTCGCGAAGAACAGCAGTTAACAGATTTACTGTGCGTTGGTTCATTGCTAAATGCTTACACTGACATGCTTTTAATCCTCACCAGATCTGGGGTGAAAGTCATCATCTCAATTTCAGAAAGAAAGTGAAAGTCCAGAAAGACAGTTACCCGCCACACCAGCTGGTCAGAGTCGGGGCTCGAACCCGGGTCCACGGAGGCCACACCAGGCTACCCACGACCCCCACACTGGCAGCTCGAGACACGGACTTCAAGTTCAGGCGCCTAGCCCAGCTCCGACCCGGACGCAGTGGGCACCGCAGCACTGCGGGCGACGCCCGTTTCTCAGCCCCACAAGCGAAGGCCGCCAAGGGGGCGGCGCCGCCAGAGGCTGCCGAGGCTCAGGCTTCCAGAGGAGAAAGCGCGGCCTCCTCTTCCCGCGACCCGAGGAGACGCCGCCGCGTGGACACCCTTTCCTCGAGGCCGCGACCCCGAGGCCTAGAACCCCCTCGCCCGCACACTCCTCCTTCGGGGTGGCGGCCTCCTTCTGAACTGGAGGCCGCAAGAGGATTCCCAGGAACGGCCCGCCGCTCACCTGGAACGAGAAGGACACCAACCTCAGCAGCCAGCCACAGCCTTGGATCCTCCTCCTGCAAACCCCAGTACCGAACAACGGCCCCCCGAGCTGCCTCACCACTTCCGACCATCACGGAGGAGCGTGCCCATTGGCCACGTTAGGCCCCGCTGTCAGCCCATTGGATAGCACCGTTGTCGCTCCCAGACCCCGCCTTCTGCGCATCGATTGGCTCTTTGGAGCTACAGAAGGGTGTGTCCTTGGAAGTCCTGGCCACTGAATATCTGGAAACAGAGTCAGGAGCTGAGCCACTGCCCCGACACAGGCTAATAACATTTGCACGAATAATCCTGTGCAAACATTACTAATATGCTTAATATACGTATTAAGATAATTAACGGCATTGGTTCACTTGTCATGGGCCATTAATACTTATTAGTCATTCTTGTTGCTGCTATTATAATGACATTATATAAGACTTCTGGAAGGCTCTGTTTGAGCACTTTGCTTTTTAGAGATGGAAAAATGAGAGCCTGAAATGCAAATTTGAGTGCCAGTTACCATACTTGCTGCCTTGAAGGGACTCTCTCAGCTCCCCTTACCTCATGAATAAAGAAGGATAGAGTAATTATCTAAGTATAACCAAGCACATATTATGAATAGTGGAGCAATTTAAAAATATGATTCTAGTGGGAGGAGAGAGAGCAAAAGGAAAAGAGGAAAAGAAGGGAGGGAGGGAGGAAGGAAGGGAGATTATTGTAGGTTATAATTGCACAACGTTTATGAGATAGTAAGCAGGGAAAGCAGGTTACAAAGCAATATCTATTACAAGATGGAATATTTAGTTTAAATATGCAATATATTGTGTTATTCCAAGCACATAAAGTTCAAAAATAGGCAAAGCTAATTTAAGATGAGTGAAGTCATTAACTGGTTCTATTTGGAGGGTATAAAGTGCAAGGGGACATTCTGTGTTTTCTGTACTTCTCTGTATATTTGAATAATTATTATAATTATTCATTTTTGAAAAGAATTCTAGAAATAAAAAATAGTAGTAATTCAATTACCTTCTAGGGAAGGGAAGTTTCCTGCAAGAGAACTGTTTGGGAAAAGCTTTATACAAAAGATTTATTATTACAACACTGGTTTTTTGACTTACACCTAACATGGGTATACACAGCACTTAAATTCAAAAGATAATTTCCTGACTAGTTGTACCTGAAAAAAGGCCCAGGCATTTTCTGAAGTGTATTGTCATCAAAATAAAATGCTATAGAAATCCTCCAGTAGTCATTATTTTGCATTTTGAAGAAGTATGGACAAAACGAAAATTAGTCTTTACTTTGATTATTCAGATTAACATAGGTGACTATTTTTTAAAGTAATGTTTAAGGTTAACAAATTAAAATGGTAGACAAGGGCCGGGTGCAACGGCTCACTTGTAATCCTAGCACTCTGGTAGGTTGAGACAGGTGGATTGCTGCATGTGAGGAGTTCAAGCCCAGCTGAGCAAGAGTGAAACCCCCATCTCTAAAAATTAGCCAGGCTTTGAGGTGGGCATCTGTATTCCCAGCGACTTGGGAGGCTGATATAAGAGGATCACTTGAGCCCAGGAGTTGGAGATTGCTGTGAGCTATGACACCACAGCACTCTACCAAGGGCAATATAGTGAGACTCTGTCTCAAATAAATAAACAAACAAGTAAATGAAATGATAGACATAAATAGTAAAAAAAGAAAAGTAAAAGCTTCCTTCCCCATACCCATAGTTACTTTCACTAAAGACAATTATCGTTTGTTTTTTTGAGATAGAGTCTCACTTTGTCACCTTCGGTAGAATGCTGTGGCATCACAGCTCACAGCAACCTTTAGCTCTTGGGCTTAAGTGATTCTCTTGCCTCAGCCTCCTGAGAAGCTGGAACGCCTGGCTATATTTTTTTGTTGCAGTTTGGCCAGAAACAGGTTTGAACCCACCACCCTCATTATATGGGGCTGGTGCCCTACTCACTGAGCCACAGGTGCCACCCTGAGACAATTATTGTTATCTGCTGTTTCTTTTTATTTGTTCTAGAAAATAAGTAACTAAATAAAATATACATATATGAATAAAAGATTATATAAGTTCTTGGGCGGTGCCTGTGACTCAAGGAGTGGGGTGCTGGCTCCATATGCTGAAGGTGGTGGGTTCAAACCCAGCCCCGGCCAAAAAACTGCAAAAAAAAAAAAAAAGATTATATAAGTTTCTTTTTATATATTTACACAAAAAATATACCATTCAATATTGTTCTGCACCATGCTTTGTGGTGGTTATTATTACTATTATCATAGAGAGCTATCTACTATTAGCAAAAAGTAAAAAGAATAACTATCTAAACTGTCTTCATGCTTTTTCTTCTTTTTTGTGACAGAGCCTCAAGCTGTCCCCCTGGGTAGACTGCCGTAGCATCACATCTCACGGCAACTTCCAACTCCTGGGCTCAAGTGAGTCTCCTGTCTCCACCACCCAAGTAGCTGGGAACACAGGTGCCTGCAACGCCTGGCTATTTTTTGGTTACATCTGTCATTGTTGTTTGATGGGCCCAGGCTGGATTCAAACTCACCACCTTAGGTGTATGTGGCTGGTGCCTCAGCCACTTGAACCACAGGCACCGAGCCTCTTCATGCTTTTTAAATAGTGTTCCACTGCTGAGAGAACGGGGAGCAAAGACCCCATTCTTGGCAAAGGAAAGCACTCCTAGAAAAAGAGGAAGACTAAAAAGGAAGCTGAGTGAGTCAGAACAAAGAAAAGTCAGCTAGTTGACATTTAGACTAGACATTGCTAGCAAGCTTCTTGCCTTTTCTGAAATTCTAGCCTATTGGGGATACAGCTTACAAACACCCTGCTGGGTCTGTGAGCACTCTGAGGAGAGTAATGGTCATAGAAGAAACTATGACAATGTCCTAGAAAAGATACATCTTGGCTCGGCGCCTGTGACTCAACTGGCTAAGGCGCCAGCCACGTACACCTAAGGTGGCGGGTTTGAATCCCCAGCCCGGCCCGCCAAACAACAATGATGACTGCAACCAAAAAATGGCCGGTCATTGTGGCGGGCACCTGTGGTCCCAGCTACTTGGGAGGCAGAGGCAGGAGACTCACTTGAGCCCAGGAGTTGGAGGTTGCTATGAGCTGTGATGCCATGGCACTCTACCCAGGGGCATAGCTTGAGGCTCCATCTCAAAAAAAAAA
>CAUYQV010140411.1:0-17355 GCA_963574575.1 Galagoides demidoff
TTTTTTTTTTGAGCAATAACAATAATAATAATAATGCAAAGAAAGTAACATTCACATTGTCGAATAAGAGTATGTCTAGTATAGAATGCTTTGACTCTGAGGTTCAGTATGGAGTCATCAGTTAACTTCTTATTTTTTTCCCAAAGTCTCAAAAAATAGACAACTAATATTTATAAATAAAAATAAAAGATAATTTCAAAAAACAGATCATTCCAAATCTTATAGACAATAGAAAAAGAAGAAATACTTCAAAATCATGCTACTTAATCTGGATACACCTGATATTAAAATTGGAAAAAATATATTATTATAAAAGGGAAATTACAAACATATTTCACTTATAAATGAGGATGCAATATCCTAAACAACATATTAACAAGTTGAATTAAAAATTAATGTTTAAGTAATGTACTTTGGTCAAAATTAAATCCAATTTATGTGAGAATTAGTCACTATTTTCTTTTCTTTTCTTTTTTTTTCTTCTTTTCCTTTTCCTCACCCCCTCCTTCCTTCTCTGTCTGGTCTCCCCTTCCCCCATGCCCCACCATGTCATTAATTGTCATTAATTGTCCTCATATCAAAGTTGAACACATAGGATTCATGCTTCTCCATTCCTGTGATGCTTCACTAGGAATAATGTGTTCCACCTCCATCCAGGTTAATACAAGTGCTGCAAAATCTCCATTTTTTAATGGCTGAATAGTACTCCATGGTATACATGTACCACAGCTTGCCAATCCATTCCTGGGTTGAAGGGCATTTAAGCTGTTTCCACATTTTAGTGATTGTAAATTGGGCTGCAATAAACAGCCTTGTCAGTACCTCCTGTAGACAAGTATCTTTATAATAAAAGGGAGTTTTTTCCATCTGGATAGATGCCCAGGAATGGGATTGCAGGAGCAAACGGGAGGTCTAGGTTGAGTTCTTAGGACAGTCTTTTTCAAACTGTGGTTTTTGACACACTAGTGGGCATAAAATTTATTTAGTGAGTCACAAATGGGATTTCCTTAATGAAATAGAATGAAATAAAAACTATCAGAAGGCATCACATCTAGGAAGGGTAAGCATTGCTTCATGGAAACTTCCAGATGTATATATGTATGTGTTTTATAGTACACTGGTGACAACATGAAATATACTGTTTGTGGGTGGCGCCTGTGGCTCAAGGAGTAGGGTGCTGGCTCCATATGCCGAGGGTGGTGGGTTCAAACCCAGCCCCGGCTAGGAAACTGCAAAAAAAAAAAAAAAAGAGAAAGTCACGTATTTTGGGTGGCACCTGTGGCTCAAAGGAGTATGGTGCCGGCTCCATATGCTGGAGGTGGCGGGTTCAAACCCAGCCTTGGCCAAAAACTGCAACAACAAAAATAAATAAATAAAATAAAATAAACAAAAAAAGAAATATACTATTTGTGGGTCCAAAGAAAGGTTTGAAACTGTCAGTGTAGAGCAAGGCCTACTGGATCTGAGGGCTGACAGGGGTGGGGACCTCGGGAGGACCAGGAGTTGGGAGTGACTCCTAGATCTCAGACAGGCAGTCTTAGAGCAGAGGTGGGTGCTACTGGATTGGGGGGGTGGATAAACCATGCTCCTTTATGAGTTTAGGCAGTAGGTTGGGAATGGAGGGTCCTTGGGGCACTGTGCTCCCCAAAGAGGCCACTTGGCCTGAGTGAGTGCAGCTTTCACATCTCCCACCCTCCATGAAACGGCGTGGGCATTCCTGGGCTGTGGACGAGGCCTCAGCCTTCCCCTTGTTCCCTCCCAGGGACTTTCCTGGCAGGCACTGGCCCACTCAGGCATCACCCTCCACAAGGGAGGCTATCAGCGGAACCCATGCTGCGACCTCAGCCTCCTAACTCACCGCCTGCTCCTGGGGAGATGGATGGCCTCCACGCAGCTCGCCGTCGATCCCAGTCCCAGCCGGAGAGTAGAACAGCCACTGCAGCCACATTCACACCGGGGCTGACGCGTGTCTGCAGTGCGACAGAGGCCCCCAGGACGGTGCCCGGCCCACCGCCTGCCATGTCAGCACACGGCTCAATCCCTCCTCTTCCGGCTCCTTTGTAAATTGCCTTCGTCAGCTTCTCCTAACAGAAGCTACTCTCTTCATCCATCAGGGCCCATGGCCTGTTGGAATGAAAGATTCCCCTTCGCAGCCAGCTGAAGAAAAGGGTCTCAGGCCAGGCTGCTCCCTGTTTGCTCTGAGTCTGCCACCAGCACACCCTCCCACGCCCGGCGCTGGGCTGTGTCCTTTAGAACCCACCTCCACCTGCCAAGCTCACAGCCCTGCCCCTGCCCTGGTACCACCTGCGGCCAAGGACCTACCTCCCACCTGCTGGCGTTTGGTGACTAAGTAGAATTCAGAGTTAAGTACCTTCATGTAGGGGGTCAACAACGGCCCGATTTCTAGTTCTAATGCAGACGAGACCTCCTTGTGTGTGGTCAGTACCTCTTGTAGGTGTGATTTCTGTCATTCTGTCCTTTGTGAAGCATGTGTGAAACGCCTGCTTTCTGGGACAAGACATTTCCAAGACAGTTTCACACGTGTCACCTGAGGGAAGACGCAGCACAGGTTAGGCCAGCAGCCTGGGCCAGCTGCCCAGGACCAGTGTTGACTCTGCCACTCCTCACTGGCTGTGGAGTCCCCAGCAAGTGAGTCACTAGGCTTGGGTTTTTCTGCAGTGGAACCAGTTCTGTGGATATCTATGTCATAGAGCTGGTCTGAGGATTAAACAAACTTGACGTGGGGTAGGCTGGGAACAGTGGCCAGCGCTGTGTACGGGACGTGCATTCTCCTCAGCAACATCACTGTGTTTACTGTTGTCTGACTAGGCCTGCACCTGCATTAGGCCTTACTGTGGAGGCCTGAAGCTCAGGGCCATGAAGACATTCAGTCTCTGACTCACAGGCCCAGGTCAGCAGTTGGCCAGCAGGACTCACACAGGTGACTCTCCCCACTCAGCACACAGGTCTGTAGACTCATAAAGTTTCCAGCCTGCAACTGACCCCCCGCCAACCTCTCCTCCCGTGGACAGGATAAATCACTCCCATTCCCAGTGAAAACTCCCTAAGGAGTCTCCAAGGACACTGCTCTCAAGGCCACCACCCCGTCATTGCACCTTGGGTTTAAGAGATTCTCTAGCTTCAGCCTCCCAAGTAGCTGGGACTACAGGCACCCACCACAATGCCCAGCTATTTTGTGGTTGCAGTTGTCATTGTTGTTTAGCAGACCCAGGCCAGGTTTGAGCCCACCACCCCAGGTGTATGTGGCTAATGCCCTGCTGACTGAGCTATGGCTACCACTGTGATTCTGTTTTTATTCCAATGAAACAGAAGTCACAGGACAGGAGCCGAGACGCAGGCACTAGCTGGCCTTGCTCTCCGTTCTCTGTCAAGTACAGTGCGATGCCAGGGACTACAGGCTGCTCCCACCCCCCACTGAGCGTGGGATTCTCTCCTTGAGTGCCAGCTCTGAAGGTTGCTCCTGCAGTAGTGAGTGGGTGGTGGGAGGGAGACACCCCAGGGTCACCCCCATCTCCAGGCGGCTCACTGCAGAGCTGATGGACTTTCTTGTAAGGCAGGAGGTGGAGGGGCCCACACACCACCTCTCACTTTCCTTAGGTCCCAAATCATAGGCCCAGGTCAATACCCAGTCTTGATTCTCTCACCTTCTTTGGAACTATTACAAGCCGGTTGTCCCCAGCCTTTAATAGAAACCTGAACTGCAAAGTACTTGTGATTTCTAACCCAGACGTGCCACCTGTTCTCCCCCCACTCTGCGGATAGGTAGCCTTTTCCAGAAAGAGGAATCAGGGACCTGGATGTGTGTTGCTTCGGGGCGACCGATAATCCCCAGCATGTCAATCCCACCTGCTCCCCAGAGGAGGAAAAGCCCTGCCCTGCTGCCCAGGGAGTTCAGGCCCCCATGGAGGGATTATTCTGAGACCTCCCCAGAGCAAGACACAGTCCTGTGAGAGGTTTCCTCCCACGAGACAGGCTGGAACTTGACACAGTTCCTCCAGAAGAAAGCATTTCAGAGTCGACAGCACTCAGTGTAACACTGGGTGGAATTCTGCTATACAGCGGTCAGGACAGAGAAGCTCTTGGTCTGAGACAGAAGTTCTCACTGTTTTCCCTAAACAGCAGCGGAATCTCCTCATTTGGAGACACTTTCACTTCTCTGGGCCCATCCCTGGGAGATCTTGGCCCCTTACTGAGGAATGGAAGCAAAATCACATTTTAAAACCAACCGTGCACTTACAGATACGGAGAAGGCTTGTTAGTCAAGTCAGACTTTTTCCTTTCTTGATCAATACACATCTGGCTTGTGCTGCTAACAGACGGTTACCCAATTACCTGCTCTCTGGTCGCAGCCTCTGCCACATTTAAAAATGAGGCTGTTTCATTGATTCAGTAACAGCGAAATCGGCCGCAGCATCTTACAGAGAGGCCTGTGCTTCATAAGAGCCTCACCAGAACCAGCAGCAGCTGTGAGCTCTCCCCTTACCTCACCCTCAGAAGTCACCCAGCACCCAACATGTGACAAAGGGGGCGTTTAAGTTACATGTCCGTTTACCAGTCCCCAGAGACTTGCACATGTGCAGTGGGATGAGTTTGTCGTATAAACACAGAATTCCTGCTGCTTCCCTCCTTGAGATAGCTCCCTAGATATGGAATTCCTGACCAAGGGGCAGCTCCTTAGCACATGTGACATCTCCACTGCCCGCAGAACAAAACTGAAATTATAAATGCCACCAAAATATAGCTATGGAAAAAATAGTGCTCCTTTTGTAAATAGATTTCATAAAAGAGAAAAACTCTGAGAATCACAGTGTGATACAGTAATAATCTTATAGAGACCTAAAAAACAATTTCTGTGTCCTCAAACACTAATGTTGATATCTGTTTAATAATTCTTGTACATTGTGGAAAAAAAAATAATTGAAACAGAGCTGTTGATTGCAAGTCACTCACCTCACAGAGTAATCACTCACCTTGTCCTTGGGGATTAAATAATGAAGCTAAAGGCTTTCTACTTACCAAGAGGGAAGAAAAAAATCTATTATGGATGCCAGTAGTTTTTACCTCAGCCTTGCAAAAGGAGAGAATGTAATTTAATTCATTTATAATAACAATTCTGAAACTGTAAGTAGAAAATTTTTAAATGTCCCATATTTTGTAATGTACAAATGATGTGTGACATCAATATAAATTACTCATAAGTAAGTTACTTTATGCATGCACAGGAGCAATAAGCTCCTTGTCCAGTGTAATCCAAATAAGGAACAAGGTAACTCATGGTAAGATGCCTCAACCACAGGATAAGCTACTGTCAGAATTTTGGCCTGACTCCACACGAGCCATACACAGGTGTAACAAAGGTGCCCTAACCTAAAATCTGGGCTCAAAAATTCCAGAGAAGGGAGAATGAAACCAGTATGGAACAATGCTTGATAATCGTCCTGGTTTAAATCTTGCTTATAATCTTTACTCTGCTGTTTAATATGGTGACATCAGAGTTAGAGACAGATGACATGTAACTTCCCCATCTGAAAATGGAAATAGTAATAATGATAATAATATAAATACAGCCTTAGTAAAGGGTTGTTTATTGGAAAAGGTAGCTATTTCCTTTCTGAAAAACGGGGTATTGTACAATAGGAGAAATATAAGGGCAACTGATGAAAGGCGCACAGGCCAGCCCTGAGTAATGGGATTTCCAGATTCGACATTTCTATATCAGTCCTAGGGCTCGGAGAGGAGCTGCCCAAGAACAGCCGACGCTGGTGCCTGGAGTGTCGCAAAATAGGGAAAGAAGTCGGCAATTTTCAGACTGGTGGGGCCTATACTTTCAGCTACATCCCAATTACTGACCCCCCTTGCCCTTTCTTCTGGGTTCAGTGGGATCCAGAGGGCTTGTTATTTCACAGAGCGCAGTGTGAAGTTCATTGTCAGACAGGACTGTCCAAATGAAGCACCAGGTACCACTCTAGTGTCCTGGAGGGAGCTCCAGAAATTCATTTTCTGAAGCTAAAGATTTGCAGTGAACACTGATTCAGAGCACGGATGCTTATCGCCACGTTTGATCCTCTCAGCAGCCCCGTGAGGTCGGTGACTATAATGTTTTTACCTTACAGGTGAAATGACATAGTGACACAGAAAGGTTAGGAAAGTAGCCAGAGTCCCACACCAGAATGCACTTGAGTTGGGAATCAGGCCTGGGCGTGTCTTACAGCCAAGCCGATGTCCTTTTAATGCTCATGGCAAATCCAGTAAGGTTATATTTGGTGGGGGGAGAGATGTTTAAAGTCAGAAATATTTCAATAAAAGCACTATGTACATATGATAAAATACACCTGTGAGTATACAGTGTGATGAATTCTGGCTGTAGTATGCATTCATAGAACTGTACAATCAGCTACAGAACAGTGCAATCCTTCTGAAATTGTGCCTTTGACTCAACCCCCTTCCCTACCCAGGCAAACACTGATCTGACTGTCATTATTGGTTTGCCTTATCTAGAATTCCACATGAATGGACTCACAAGTAGGTGGTCCACTGTGGGTTTCAGAGCACAGATACATCACAAAGTGTTTGTATGTTCACCATCTGATGGCAGTTAGAGACCTTCCAGTTGGGGTTATTGTGAATAACGCTTTTATGAATTCCCTCCTGCATGTCTTTGTATGGATTAATGTTTTCATTTCTCTTGAAAAACCTAGGGGTAGACTTTCTGGGTTGCATGCTAAGTGTATGTTTAGCTTTACAAAATACTGCCACACTGTCTTCCAACGGATCCAGTCTGCACTCTTGCCAGCAGGCTATGAGGGCTCTAATTACAGCCTTGCCGACATTTTGAATTGTCAGTCTTTTTAACTTTGGCAATTCTAGTGAATATGTAAAACCATCTCATTATGGTTTTAATTCCTTGTTCATGATAATTTTACTAGGGATATTTCCTAGTTTTGACTAGAAATGTGGAACACCTTTTTATAGGCTTGTTGGCTACCTGTGTATTTTCTTTAGGGAGATGGCTATTCAAATCTCTTGTTCATTTTTTTAAAAATTGGGCTACTTGATTCTTATAATTGAGTTTTATAATTAAGTTAGTATAGTCTGAATATGTGACTCTATCCTCAGAGTTTGTCTCCTTTTATGAGGTCTGATAATTAAGTTCCCTGACTTGCCACCATGCACTTACGTTGGCAGCACTGTACAAACAACTCCACAAGGTTTCCTAACCTTGGTCTATCAGTGTCTCAAAGTGTGTCTGTGTCAGTGTGTAACGGTGTCTTCCTGAGTGGTGGTCATTATTGTTGTGTGTTTTTGTGTGCCATCATCAGAATGTTGGAGCTTAAATAAAAGCAATGAACAAACATTAAATTTTTTGGCAATAGTGGACATGAACTCAAGGACATGTTAGTACAAGTTTATGAGGAAGGTGCCATGAAGAAAACAGCAGTGTACAAAGGGATTACACTTTTTTTTTGAGGGGAGAAAAATCGTCACTGATGAAGAGAGGTCAGGGAGACAGTAAGGAACAGAAGTGATGAAACATTGCAAAGATTTGCTGAATTGTGTGTCCCATTTATCAGCTGTGAGAAGCATAGCAGACCGAGTAAACATGATAGGGAAAGAGGAAAATCCTTACCAAAAATCTCGGCCTGAGAAAGATGGGTGCAAAAATGGCTCCGAAGGACCTGACCGATGAATGAGAGCAAAGAGCTCACAGGGCCCCGGCTGTGAGCCGGGATTTTAGCCAGTAAACAAGTGACTGTGTTGCAACACCCTCCCTGCTCACCTGACCTGGCCCCAGTGACCTTTTTCTTTATCTGAAGATAAAGGAAATATTGAAAGGAAGACATCGTGCTGACATTGGGACATTGAGGGTAACACTACAACAGCTCATGTGGCCCTTTTAGAAAAGAGTTCCAAAATGGCTTCAAAGGGTGGACTAGGTGCTGACGTCAGCCACAGCTTCCTACAGGGAGACTTTGAAGGTGACCAGAGTGCAATGCACCAATGAGGTGTGTAGCACATCTTCTAGGAAGAGTTTGTGAAATTAATTGTAGACCACGTGCTCACTCGGCACCGCCTCTACAGCTCGCTTTTTGTATCTGTCCACGTTTGACAGTTGTTTTCAGTCGTGTGTTTTGTCTGGTATGGTCTGGTCTATCATACCCAGAAGTAGAAGCAGTTTGTGTTTAAACACAGCATGAGGGTGCAAAACCCCAGCAGCAGGCTGAACCCCTCCTCGCCAAACTCTCAAAAGCCAGAGATTCAAGAGCAGGTCTTGAGAGCAGCAGGAGAAAAATGACGGCTACCCACGGAGGAGCAGCAATCAGATTAGAGGCCAGAAGAGAGTAGAAAAAATCCTTAAACAGTGAAAGAAAAGTTAAAAAGCCAAACTGTGAACCCCTAAGTCTAAATCCAGGGGACTTTAAAGTGTATGCGCCGTGCAGGTGGGGCCAGGCCAAACTGTCAACGCAGGCAACCTGCTGGGTTTCAGTTTTCAACGTGCCTGTGAGGTCCGTCACGTGGGGAGTAGAATCCACAGTCCCTGAGTCTGCAGGAATTAGGAAGCAGCAGATGGTGACGCTGTCTGTCGTGGTTTTAGCCTGAAACCTCTCTGGGTGCTGACTCAGCTCACAGGCAGTGGTCATCGTGTTTTGAAAACACTCCTAGCAGTTACTGCCAATCCTACCATCTCGGAGTTCTCAGACACGGCCCTCTGTCTCCTCGTGAACACCTGACTTCTTTGTGTGGGGCCTTGACAGTGATCAGTCTCATGGTGCTGCTGACAATTTTCTAGCCAGTTGGATTCAGTTTCAGAGATCCTGAGGCAGATACTATCATTTGGTTTCAACTTTTAAAATGTCTTACGTGTCATCTTTTAGTTTCCTGAATCATTTTCACCAAACAGTTCAGTAAGACTTTCAGTGATTGCATGGCAGACCAGAGGCTTTAAGCTAAGGCTGGAACTAAAATTCAGACACATTCGGTGTATCAGTGTCCCAGAAGAAAGGGCATGCTGAGATGGGATGCTTTGAGAAGAGTTTAATTAAGGACCATCACAAACGTGTGGACTGGTGCAGAAAACCCACAAGGATGGTGGGTCTCCCAGAGATAACCAGAGCAGGAGCTGTTACCACCTGCAGGGATGAAGAGAAAGGGGAAGGAACAGTTACTGAGACCTGGAGACCCAGGAAGTCCATGACGAGAGCATTTGGCACCAGGAGGCTGGCTGCTGATTTTGAAGGAGGCTCACTGAGAACCATGGGAAATGCAGGAGACTTACTGATTCTGATACGAACATGACTGACTTCCGTGGGAGTTTTCCAGAAATGATTGGAGGGATGAGAAGGAAATACAATTTGAAGGTGAGGCCAAGAGACTGTGAAACATGGATTATTGTCACACAGCCTATGCTGGGTCACCTGAGGGGTCCCACTGCCTTGATGTCCTAGAACAGGGGTCCTCAAACTTTTTAAACAGGGGGCCAGTTCACTGTCCCTCAGTTGGTTGGAGGGCCAGAGTGCGGGCCCCAGGATGAGTCAGCTGCTAAGTAGGACAGGCGGCGGCAACAAAAACACCTTGCAGGCCGGATAAATGTCCTAGGCGGGCCGCAGTTTGAGGATGCCTGTCCTGGAGTCTTGAGCATTAGCCATATAAGAAAGTTCATGCTAGAACCCCAGCCAACCCAGAGTGGTTTATATTTTTATAATTTGATTTCTAATTCTGCAAGGAAGGCATGAATATCTTTCTTTTTTTTACAACCGGGACGGAGCCTATCCCTCCATTGTATTTTTGAGTAGAACTCCCACTCCATTAGTTAGACATCTAGTGGCTCCTTTTCCTTCCTTCTCTTTCCTCTTTCCTTGTGACAGAGGGGTCTGGATCACCTCCCAGCCCAGTACCTCCCCTTTCCCCAGGGCCCAAACTGATAGGTCCAGCCCCTTTGGGTCTGTCAGCTGTTGCTTTCTGAGGGAGAAGAACCACTCACATCCTTTCTTCTTGTTGTAACTGAAGAAATGTCAGGATCTTTGTTTTGAAATACTCGATGGCACTGCCTTTAAATTGAGAGCCAGAATGCTGAGTGCTTTGCTTTGTAGCTGTCCCCAGGCCACCAGGTTGGCAGATAAGCTGGGGGCCCTTTCTTGGAAAGAATACTTTTTTTGGAAGGTGATGCTGAGAAGGAATAGAGGTAATATATCAGAGGATGTGTTTTCTGTTGATGAGGAATGGGAATCAACCTCCCCAGGTTTGTTACCACATCACTGACACCTCGGCCTGGCACAGGCAGGGGCCTGCTGAGCGCTGCCTGGATGAGTCTAATCTGCAAGGAAGTTGGATTTTTCTTGCCACCCTGACAAGAATTCCCCAGTGCCTGGACTGGCTGTGGCACTGTGTCATGACCCCTTCCTTTTTCTCTCTCCCTACTTCAATTCACTTCTCTTCCCAGTCTCAGCTTATTTAACCTTCTTTCCTAAAACAGCCAAAAAACATAGATGGTAAGAGAATGAAGAGCATTAGCAGTTCTCTACTCCGTTCCCCTGTTTAGGGGGAGAAGGGTGGAGAAAGAAACCTTCTGTTTGGGGGAAGGAGATGGATAAAAGCACTGAACTTTGCTATGAACTCTAATACCACCCCTATAATACCCGGAAGGTTCCCATGGTCCCAGACTTCAGGGGGGTACGCATGGACTGAGAGCCTCCAGGCTCACCTGGAGGGGGACCCCACAGCTCCAGGCCTGCCCAGTGGATTTCATCTCTGAGACTCCTTACCTCCGGGCTGACCCCAGACTCCAAACCAACCCCAGCACCAGGATGGCCTCTGTGACCCTAAGCTTCAAACACCCCCCAGTATCAAGCCTACCCCCACAAACTCATGTGCCAAACCAAATCCTCAGTCTCAGGCTGATCCCACAGCCCCAGATTCCCAGCCAGTATACATGGAGGGAACCTGCAGGCCTGTCCTGGAAGCAGACCCAATGCTGCATTCTTAGGCTCCGGGCTTCAGGTCTATTATCTAAAGAGCTAGTTCTGGAGTCTGTGCTGGCTCCAGCATCAGGCCAGCCCCTGCAGCTCTAGCTTTAAGGCCTCCCAATTCCAGGTCAGTCCTCATAACTCACCCGAGGGCCCCTGGACTTCAGATTGCCATCAGCACCAGCGGGCCCACTCCAGCACCAGGGCACTCCTGAAGCCTCAGTCTTCAAGCCCACACCTGTAGACTCAGGCTTTTTCTACACCTCCGAGAACTAGAAAAAGAACAAGATACATCCAAAGATAGGAGAGGTAAGAAAATAATAAAGATAAGAACATAAACAAATGAAATGAAGACTAGAAAAACAATGAAAAGATCAGTGAATGTGAGACATGGTTTTTTGAATGATAAAGAAATCAACAAGTCCATTAGCTGGACTAAGAAAAAGAAAAGACTCAAACTTAGAAATGAAAGAGGCGATAATATAACAAATGCCACAGAAGCAGAAAGGAGCCCGAGAGACCAGTATGAGCAATGAGACACTAACAAGGGGATAACCCAGAAGAGATGGCTAAGTTGCTGGACTAAAATCTCCCAAGTCTGAATCATGAAAAACAGAACATCTGAACAGGCCCATAGTAAGTAAGTAAGGAGATTGAATTAGGAATAAAAAGTTTATCGTTAAATAAAAGCTGGGACCTGATGGCTTCATCTCTGAATTCCAAATATTTAAAGAACTAAGATCAACTCTTCTCAAACTCTTCCAAAAAAAAAAAAAGAAAAAGTAGAAATACTTCCAAATTTATATTATAAAGGTAGCATTACCCAGATACCAAAACCAGGCAAAGACAATGCAAAATCGCCCAATTTTTTTTTTAAAGCTAGATAGTCCCTGTTTGTGGGTGAAATAATTGTATATATAGAAAACCTTTGGTGGGCACCTGTAGTGCCAGCTACTTGGGAGGCTGAGGCAAGAGAATTGCTTAAGCCCAAGAGTCGGAGGTTGCTGTGAGCTGTGATGCCACAGCACTCTATTGAGGGTGACAAAGTGAGACTCTGTCTCAAAAAGAAAGAAAAAGAAAACCTTAAAAACTCCAGCCCCCCCCCAAAAAAAACCCTGTCAGAATTAGTAAAGTTTCAGGTATAAAATCAACATACAAAAAACCCAGTAACTTTTCTATATGATAGTAATGAACTATTCAAAAAAGAAATTTTAAAAAAATCCCATAACTACTACATATTATTGCTATATATGTGATATGTGTACATATTTATAATCATATACTCATACACAGACAAACACACTCAAGATTACATGTAATCAAGGAGATGAACGATCTGTACTTTGAGAACTATAAAACATTTTCTGATAACAGAAAAAGACACAAATAAATGGAAAGATATGGGTTCATAGATTGGAAGAATTAATATTGTTAAAATGCCCATACTACCTAAATCAATCTACAGGGTCAATGCAATCCCTGTCAGAATTCAAATGACATTTTTAAAGAAATAGAAAAAACAATCCTAAAATTTGTGTGGGACCACAAAATACTCTGAATAGCCAAAGTGACCTTGGCAAAAAGAACAAAACTGGAGGCATCACACTACGTGACTTCAAAATAGTCTACAAAGTTATAGTAATCAAAACATCCTGGTACTGGCATAAAAGAAGTGCATAGGCAAACCAAAGAGTCCAGAAATAAGCCCAGAAATATGCCCACGCATTTAAGGTCAATTGATTTTTGATACAAATGCAAAGAACACATAATGGGGAAAGGACAGTCTCCTTAACAAATGGTGCTGAGAAGACCAGATATTCACAAGGTCACGTGGGTGACCTTCATCCCACACCATATACAAAAGCAACTCAAAGTGGATTAAAGACTCAAACATGAGGCTTGAAACTACAAAATGCTATCAATACAAGAAAACATAGAGGAAAGCTCATGATATCGGTTTGGGCAATTATTATTTTTTGGACATAAACCCAAAAGTACATCCAGTAAAAGCAAAGACAGGTGGGATTTCACCAGACCGAAAGTCTTCTACACAACAAAGGAAAAGGAGAATCAACCAAATTCAGAGACAACCTACAGAATGGAAGAAAATATGTACCATCCACACATCTGATAAGGTATGATCATCTGACATACATAAAGAACTCTACTCAGTTGCATGGGAATGACCCTAGTAAAACAGAGACAAGAGATCTAAATAGAAATTTCCCGGTTTTCATAAGCTTAGGGACAAAATTCATTTGCTTGCAAATCTCATCTGAACTGACACCCAAATCTATTTATCCCAGTTAGTATGAATATTTGTTTATTTTGCTTCAGGAAAAATTAATGTGTTGATGATTGGGAGGAGGGATGCTAAGGCTTACTGTAGAATGCTGAGAGCTCATGGAGTATGGTGGATGCCCTGAATTGCCTTTCCAAAATCTGAACATTTGGGGATTGTGGACATTTACACCCGTAATTTAGAAGGTATTTGTTTTAAAAAATGTGAAATGCTTTTATAGTCTAGTTTTTCACTTTATGTATTAAATGATTTTAAATGACAAAAAAAATTTCTCAAAAGACAAAAGATCAACATATATATATAAATCACTCAGTATCACTGATCAGAGAAATGCATATCAAAACCATAATGAGATCTCACTCAGCACTGTTAGAAGGGCTATTATCAAAAAACAAAGATAAATGTTGGTAAGGATGTGGAGAAAACCTAGTACAGTATTGATGAGAACATAAATTAATCCAGCTAGTATGGTAAACAGAATAGTGATTCCTCAAAAAATTACAAATAGAACTACTATATAAACCAGCAATCCCTCTACTGCAGGGCTCCTCAAACTTTTTAAACAGGGGGCCAGTTCACTGTCCCTCAAACCATTGGAGGGCTGGACTGTGGGCCCCGGGACAAGTCGGCTGCTAAGCAGGACAGGCAGCTGCGGCAAAAACATTCAGCGGGCCGGATAAACATCCTAGGCGGGCTGCATGAGGCCTGCGGGCTGTAGTTTGAGGATGCTTGCTCTACTGGGTATGTGTCCAAAGGAGATGGAATTAGGACGTTGAAAAGATACTGTGTCCCCACGTTTACTGCAGCACTATTCACAATAGTTGAGGTAGGAAATCAGCCTGAGTGTCTATCAACACATGAGTAAAGAAAATGAGGTTTATACACAACAGAGTGCTACTCAGCCTTACATAAGAAGAAAACCCTGTTACTTAGGACAGCATGGATAAGCCTAGAGGGCACAATGTTTATTAAAACAAGCCAGTCACAGAAAAACACAGTAGGATCCCACTCCATGTGGATTCTAAAAGTTGAACTCATATGAGAGTAGAATGGCGATACCGGGGCGGGGAGGCCGCTGGGGAGACACTGGGCAGAGGACACAGAATTTCAGGTAGAGAGGACAGATAAACTCAAGAGATCTATTGACAACATGGTAACTATAGTTAATAACAACTTATTGTAGTCTTGAAAATTGCTGAGAGATTTTGTGTTCTTACTACAAAAAAACTAAAGTATGAGGGAATGCATTATATTAATTGGCTCAGTCACACTGTTGCACAATGTAGTCATATTTCTAAACACGTTCTACATGACATAGAAACACGTTTTTAAAAATGTGGATGTGGGTATTGCTGTGAAGGTATCTGGAGACATAATTAAAACCCATATTCAGTGGGGCTTAAGTAATGGCAACGATCCTCAATTATCTGGATGAACCTTATACACAGGGCCAAGGCGAGAGAGAGAGAGAGAGAGAGAGAGAGAGAAGGTTGGGGAGAAATCCCACCGGTGCCACTTGCTCAGCCAGCCACCTCCATTCTATCAGCCAGTTCCAAGGTGAATCTTTTAGTATCTGCGCCTCCTCCTGGTTCTGCTTTTCCAGTTGATCCTTGACGGATCTAGGGCTATTGCTATTATGCTCAATCCCCAGATGGAGGAACTGAAGAAGGGGAGAAATTACACCCACGCTGACACAGCTAATGGTAGGGTCAAGACTCAGGGGTCAGCATCCTGATTCCAAATCCTGGGTCTTATCCACTGCTGCCTTTCCAGGCCACCAAGTAACATAAACCATTTTCTTCCTCCTATCCCAGTGATTTTTTGACAAAAACTGCTTTATTACTTATACATTCGCCTTGATAGACATGGGGAGCAGGCTGAGCCGAGCTGAGCAGCTGAGGCGAGACGGGTCAAATAGCTCAGAGAGGAAGGAGAGAAAGCGCCCCGACCCCCGACCCCAGGCCCCTCTACCTGCTACTTGGAGCCGGGCAAGTTTGGCATGAGGAGATGCCTCAATTGTAAATCAAGTCCATATAGGAAACTGGGCTTGTAGTTTATAAATAAAGACTGTGCTGAAATATAGAATAACCGGGAAACTTTTGCTTACGTAAGTGTGACCAGGAAATTCATGAGATGAGCAGCTTTTTCTATAGGGAGGGCATTTACCCTACCAAATAAATACGAATGGAGAGTGGGAACAAAATAAATAAAAATATTTTTAAAAAACACAATGACATAATTGTATAAGACAAGCCTGTTGTATATACCATTTATATTACTTACAACATTTCTGTAAAATTTAGCACCCTCAATGTCCTGTGCTGGAAGTCGAAAGCCTTCCCTGGAGGGC
Source organism: Galagoides demidoff (assembly GCA_963574575.1). NCBI lineage: Eukaryota > Metazoa > Chordata > Mammalia > Primates > Galagidae > Galagoides > Galagoides demidoff. Next base: position 15,635 of record CAUYQV010140411.1, read on the forward strand.
ATCACACTGCCCTGTCTGCTTTGATGTTTGTTTGCAGTTTGGGGTGTGTGGAGTTATAAACCCAGAGATGCCTGTTTCTTTGAAGTTATCCACCCCCACGTGAGTTACTCTCTTGATTGTCAATATGAAAAGAAAAATGAAATGCCACCAGTTTATTCTCATTTCCTCTACTCCAGCAAATCATTAGTTGTCCCAAATTCTTCCGTTGCCATCCTTCTCCATCACTGCTACATTTTAAGCCTCTTAATTTCAAATATGATTTTATGGTTTTCAATTCTCCGTCCTGCGGGAACCTAGCGCCTTCCCCTTAGTGAGTCTTAACACGTATTATTTTGCTCTGTTCCATGAAGAAGTAAGAGAATAGGACTTGTTGTTTGTAGCTGGGACCCAAGCGTACACATAAAAAGAGTGATTTTTATGGATTTGTAATCAAACATAGAAAGACTCTAAAGAAAGAACACTACTCCCCAAAGCTGTGAGTAACACCAAATGGAATTTATTTGTAGACATACCTCATAAGCCTGAGTCTCAGCTCCCTCAGAATTTGTTCTTTCCTTTCCTTTTCTCCTTCCCTTCTTTCTTTCCTTCCTCTCTTTTTAAATTTATTTTTTAAACTGTGGTTTAAAAAACCCACATGACACACAATGGAAAATTCACCCTCCTAACCATGTTTAAGTGTGCAGTTGGGTATGTTCAGCCTGAGTGAAACAGACCTTCAGAACCTCTCAGCCTCGCTCGCACACGGAGACTCTGGAATAATTATAAACCAGCTCCCTGTTCCCTCCTTCCCCCAGTCCCTGGCATCCTCCATTCTACCTTCTGTTTCTATGAATCTGATTACTTCAGATGCCTCAGAGAAATGGGATTATATAATATTTTTTCCTTTTCTTGAGCAGCTTATTTCATTTAGCATAATGTCCTCAAGGTTCATCCATGGATCGGAACTTTCGTCCTTTTTAAGGCTAGAAAAGTATTCCACTGTGAACATAAACCACGTTTTGTTTTGTTTACCGGTTCATCTGTCAACGGACTCTAGATCACTTCGGCCTCCTGGCTGCTGTGAAAAGTCCACAGTGAGCCTGGCAGTGCAGGTATCTCTCAAGACTGTATTTTCAATTCTTTGGGCTATCTACCCCAAAGGGGGGTTGCTGGAGCAATACAGTAGTTGATTCTTCCTTACTTTTTGAGGAATCGCCACACTGATTTTCCAACGCGGCTGCACCAATTTACAGCCCTACCAGCAGCACAGAAGAATTGTGATGGCTCCACATCCCCCTCCTTCCTCTCTGGTTAGAGCAGCCTCTGCTGTATTAGAAGTTACGCGTCTTTCTCCCTCCGCTGTGGCGGGCACACTTCCTCCATCTCCTGTGACAATGCACCTTTTTCACTAATGGAAGTTTCCCTGAGCCGCTTGCGAGATGGACGTGCCTTTCCTTTCTAACCCATAAAGGGAGATAATTGTTAAAGGAGTAAACACAGGACCCGGCAGGGCCGCTGCCAGACGGGAGATCTAGGCCTCCAATGTGCACCATTTTAAATCTCCTGACTCCTCAGGAAAGAAAGAAAAAAAGAAAGTGAAACAAACCCCAAATCCCTTAGAAAGCAAAATAGTTTTCAATTACCCTGAGTGGTGAAAGAATGCAGCCGTATGGGGTTATATATCTGGAAAAGGCTCTTTGCATTTCAACAGTGCACCACCAGCCAGACTGAATTCAGGTGGA
>CAUYQV010140414.1:0-26351 GCA_963574575.1 Galagoides demidoff
AGGCAATTGTTAAATGTTTAAGTATATAAACTTATAATGGAATAAATTATATTAAAGACAAAGGTAAGAAATATTCAAAATTTCTCTCTTTCTAATAATTTTATTATCTTTTACCATTACCAATGCTCTTGAGGTTATTTGGATCTATTATCTGGGGTGGAAATACGTCATAATGATGTGTTACTTCATGGTTTTTCTCAGCTCTGTGAGTTGATTCTTTTTATGGTGGAAGTTTTTACATCATGAACATCATTAAAAGTTATAAATCAAGGTACTTTCTCTCTTCCTCCCTCTTTCCTTTCTCCTATCTTCCTCTTTCCTTCCCTTTCTCTTCCTTCCTAAATCTGGTGTTAAACTACAACTAGCACATCACTGCTAACAGATTTTAATAATCACGGAAGTAAATCTCAGTCTTGGACAAATAAGGACCCCCAGCAGAAACTGCCTTTGGACATACTCTGCTATGCTCCCTCACTGTGTCCTGGCTTCCTCCTTGTTCACCACGGCACTCTTGCCCCTGAACACAGCCTCACATCAGCCAGGAAGGCGAGGTCTGAGTGTCAGTCCTGTTCACTGAGGTGGGCTCCTGGGAGAAGCTGCATCTGCAGCGGTGGCACAGACCAGGGAAGCACCTCCCCACAGCTATGACGAGACTGGCCCCGCTCAGGGCCTCTGCAGCTCCTGGCTACCACACTGGCAGCGTCCTCTTGGCTGCAGCCCACTGGCCAGGATCTCAGCTTCCTCTGTGTCAGGGCAGGAGCAGCAGGCACTGAGCCACTCTAAATATTTGCTGGAGATGGAGCAACCTGGCCTGGTCACAGCTGCAGGCCTGCTTCCTGCCAGAACCTCTCAGGGGCTCTGAGTCAGTGGGTTTATTGGTGGGATGGGAAGAACAGTCACGAAAGGGCCTCCCAAGGTGAGCTCAACTGTGCCAGCAGAGCAAGGAATATTTGTGCTCCTTACCTGGGAAACAGACGTAGAGGTCAAAGGGCAGGGTTAATCAAAGCCACGATCATCATTCACTGCTTGGAGCCACCAAACCTGCCTTTATTACTGAGATACAAACGTCTACCTCTTTCTTGGAAGGGAATGGCAAATCAAAACCCTGCTCATCACCGCCAGTTGCTGATGCCAACTACATGCCAAGTGCTTAACACATCACCTTAAATCTTCTCATCCGGCCTCACAAGCAAATGTTATGTTCCCTGTTACAGAGATAAAGAGAATGAGGCTAAGGAAATTATGCCGATAAGCTCTAATGAAGGTTATTATTAAAGTCTGGATTTGAACTCAAGTTCCTCAGACTCCAGAGACAGGGCTCCTCCTGCCACGTGGCACGGCTCCCCTGTTTGTGCCCTTCCCTGGACTAGGTTGGGCCTTTCCCCGGGAAAGGCTGCTGCCTACTTGTGTCCCTTTGTCCCCTACATCTCCCCTGCTTCAACGCCTAAATACTATCTCCTTCATCTGAAATGCCCTCACTAGCCTCCTCTGTCCTTTCTGAAATGTTATGGCCCATTTTAAATACCACTTCCTCCTGGAAGGGTCTTTTTTTATACCATTTATGGAAAATGTTTCTCTCCCCTGAATCCCTTAGAGCTATATATCTTTCTATGAACTAATCTTTCTCTGCCTTGGATAATCATAGAAGTAATAATCCCTCTGCCTGGGACGCCCTTCTCCTCTTTTCTTTCTTGTGATCATGACCTAGTCTAATAACACCTCCTCAGTGAAGCCTTCCTGGCTCTCCCAGGCTCCTTAATCATTCCCCCCTCAAAGCTTCTAGAGCATCTGAACATCCTTCATTAAAGGACTGGCCATTAGGATTAGAGACCCGCCCCCCTCCCAACTGCCAAGTGCCTCAGAGGTACAGATGGTACCTTCCTGACCTTTGTCTCCTACCTACTGCAGTATCAGCAGTAATTGTTGAATGAATAAGTAAAAAAAGAGAAAGACCTTGTCCCCGTTTCGGTGCTCCTGACTTTTCTCTACCGTTCTATCTGTTTTGCCTTCTGTTATCAGTATGCCTTTGGTAGGATCACAGATGCAACCATGGGAAACAGAAACAAAAAACTAACCAGCACTTGAAAATGGCGAGAAACAGAATAGGTCACCTGATGACCTGGAAGTACAGAGGTCAGTTTCTATCAAATTGTTTGGCTCAATTGTTTTATCAAATGAGTCAGTTGACAGTGATTACTCATTTATTGGAAAAGATAGTTTCAATGTTGCTCTCAATTAAAGAAAAAAATACCCCCCTGGAGTATTATCGTGGTTGATGAGGATATTTCAGAACCATTATTCTAGATTAGAGGTATCTTTATGATGATCATCTCAGTTGACTTGAGACCAATGGGCAAAAAAATGGCTAAATTACATAATTTGAGGCCCATCTTGAGCTGAAGGTCCAAGCCAAAATTATCTGTACTAGAAAGTCATCCATTGACAGAAATTGATAAAAAATAAATACATAAAAACTAAACAAAACTAAATGATCCAATGAATAGAGATGACCAATCAGCAGAGGAATACGAGGGCCTTACTTGCATGAGTACTCTGGCAAACATGAGCTACATTCTCCCAAAATTCTTTCTGAGGTTGGTGTTACCATCTGCATTTTACAGATGAGGCTAACTTTTAAGACCTCACAGTCATATAACTGTTAAACAGAGGTCAAAAGCCTTGGAGCATTCTTTAACAGCTGCTTCCACCACCTTTCAATGAAAACCCATTCCAAGGCACAGCTCAAGAACATCCCAAAAGCGTCCCCATTCCCCCTGATAGAAGAGGCTGCCTCATTCTCTTCTTGTGTGCTGATGCCTGTGTCTGCAGGACTTCAGTTAGGAGGATTATTATCCAATTGGCAAATGCTCCTTGTCCCAGACACCTATGAGATATCAGCTTCCTGAGGGTGCGGCTTGTGTACCTTTCTGTCTCTTTGTCCACTAATTCAATATTTTTCTTGAGAACATCATTTCAAATACTCAAGGAAATCAGAAAAAACTAAGGTTACTTTCAGCATTTAAAGCCTGAGCCATAATTTAAGCAGTTAAAACTGCACAAAAGTGGACCCTGAAAGTGCTTTGCTTATGTAAATGCACTAATTATTGTCCCCACAATCTAGATTTCATATGAAGTTACAGTTTATATTAACTCACGGAGGAAATGTAAAGACTTCTAAATGGCTAAACTATGTAAAGTTGGCCCACTTTGAGCCAGAGGCCCAACCCAGAAGGTTTCCTCCTCCTATAACTTCCCTTACCTCAGTTCCTGACATACAGTCATACTTAATAATCATTTATTTGATAGATGGATAATTAATAAATGGAGATATTAACACATAAAGAACAGATAAGTGAGTATATAAACAAATAAACCATAGTGTTTCTTTTTACTAATGACTGTTGAGGAATATTAATTATAATGTTTTAAGCCAAATATATCCAAGCAATGTCATCCCTGGTAAGTTGTCTATAAACAAAGCAGAGCTAGCGTGATCCCTATAATTCTGTTTTGACAGTATGGCTGCTGTGACTAAAAAATCTACAATCCCTTTGTTTGCAATAGTACCTTAACTGGATGATTTAAATGAGTGGAGATCGCTTTTAAATTTTTCTACAATTATTTAAATGCACATTTCAATTTTCCTGAATTGTGCAAAAGTAATTTGGAAGATTAATTTCTGAAATACCTGGTGGAATTTGCATACACCAAGCATAATTATTATTGATATTTGCATAGCTCTCCCTGCCCACATGCATGCACTATTACCAACTGCTACACAACCCATGAAATTATTGAAGAAGTTGCTGTCAGTACAATATGGATTCATCAATAAATGTTCAGCCTCACAGAAGAAAAACAAACTTCACTGTTCAGCTGTGGAAATGTGCCATTCCATTTTATTTATTTATTTGGGGCAGAATCTGCAAGGATAAATCTATACCGAAAGAATGTGGCAGTCTTTTGCAATAAAGATTAATGTTATTGCAGAGAACCTCTGAGATTCATGAGAGATTGAAAACACTAGTGAATAAACTAGAAAAGCAAACGGGATTGGGAAATGTTGGTGGAGAAATGAAAGTCAATATCCCCATACTACAGAGGGATGGGGTATCAGGGTAGTCAGAGAGCTCCATTGCACATGATTAGGAAGAAAATGAATAGAAATTTAGATTGTGGGGGCCGCAAATCCTTGACAAATCTACAAATAGATTGACTAAATGCTTATATAAGGTGTTACAGAGGAATGTGAATGATATAAAAGACATTTATTCTCTTTAATCTACTTAGATAACACAACCAACCATAAAGAATAATGAACAAAAATTATGCAGGAGTCTAATAATAATAGCAAGTAGTTATATAACACCCATTGTTATATAACATATATGTTGAGTAGTAAGAGCTTTATAACTATCTATCTATGTGTCTATCTACCTATCTATCTATCTATATGTATATATAATAGAACCTCCATAGTTGATCACCTCCCTACATTGACCACCTCCTTAAGTTGACCTAATTTTCATAGACTTGACATGCACCACATGTACATATCAGCACAGTAGGCCTAGTTCCTTATGTTGACCAGTTTATTACAGTCCCTTGGGTGGTCAACTTACAGAGGTTCTACTGTATATATAATTATTATAATATTTATTACTATAAGAATGACATTTAATTTTCATAACGAATATTCATTCATTCATTTATTTCACCAGCAACTGTGGAACCATTCCTTTTACTTGGTATGTTATAAGGGGCCTTGAAGAGCTCCAGAGATACCAGGTCAGGTCCTTATTCTCAGAGAGCTCATGATCTATAGCACAAAGTAGATAATCAAATGTGTTCTCATATGTAGGAAAATTAACAATTAACAATTCTTCTGGGAATTGGAGGAAAGTTCTTAGAAGAGAAAAGAGCAGGGTTTGGAAGGTAAATAGGTATTTTCCAAATCAAAAATATAAGAACAGTGTATTGGCACATTGGACACCATGCACAAAACCATGATGTTGTGACATGGCAGAGCTAATTTATTGTATGATAAATATTAATATATTGTTGCAGCTGACAGTGAAAAAGAAGAAAAGATGCAGATGGCCAAGGCCTTGAGTGCCCTACAAGCAATATAGAGCCAATGAAAGATTTTAAGCAATAAAATTATATGGATAGCATCCACATTTAAAGGCTCTCTCCAGAGACTCAACAAAGAATGGGCTTATAGGGCTGATTCTAGAAAAGGGTAAGTTGTTGCAGTTAGTGAAATATGACCAGGAAATGAAATATCATACTGGGAGTGAGGACCAAGAAGATGATGCAGATTCAACAGGTTCGTACATATATAATTAACAGATCTATTTAAAACATAATAGAATGCGGATTGTGTATAAGCAGACCAAGTAGTCACAAAGATCACACATCACACAATATCATCCACATGTTTCAGGAAATGCTTTAACATTGAATGTATGTGCTTTTAATCTGGATTACTCCAAATTAATTATGAAATTAGTAATTTCTAGATCTCTTGACCATTCATTTATTCATATTATAAGCACTGACTCACATAACAAGGGAAGATTCATCATTAATATGATGAATATAAATTCATATTTCAAGAGGTTTCTTTAATCAATAAATTATTTCTCTGGACTCCATAGCTCATGCAGAACAGAGCCCACTAATGTCCTGTCCTGTCCTGTCCCATGTTGCTCTTCTCCTCTAGGTGGAAGGCATGCCTAGTCCTCCCAACTAGACATCTGAGAGTCTTCACTGGCACCTCATTCTTCATTCCATAAATCTAGTCCCTGATCATCTTCAGTTTCTCCTAACCATCCACCATTTTTAGTTGTCTCTACCTTTTAAATACTGTGCATATCAGTCGCCATTTTTTTATCCTACCATGACTGCCCTAATTTCAGTTGGTATTTCTTCCTCAGGCTACCACAATACTGATGAAAAAGCTAGCTCCTGTCTTACTAAAATGTGGCTTAGTACAAGCTATTTAACCCATTCAACCTCAGTTAGCCCATTTGTAAAAAGGGATGATAATACCCTTTCCTTAGAGTTGTTGTAGAAGTTGAATGAGGAATTCATGAAATGTTTTTGTACAAGGCCAGCACATAACAACAATGAATTTATGTAAACTGTTGTTATATTTAATTTTTCCTACTTCTAGACTCAGCTCTTGCCTTCCACCTCACCGTAGTGTCCATCCAGCCACCACAGGTAGTGTAAAAATGATTTTTCTAAAACACACATTTGACCAAATTAGTTGCACAGAGATTTTTCTATGCCTCTCCTTCAAATACTAGACCAATCCAGACATTTCATAAGACAGAAAAGGTTTTTTTGGTTTTTTTTTTGTTTTTTTTTGAGACAGAGCCTCAAGCTGTCACCCTGGGTAGAGTGCTGTAGCATCACAGCTCACAGCAACCTTCAATGCCTGGGCTTAAGCCATTCTCTTGCCTCAGCCTCCCAAGTAGCTGGGACTACAGGTACCCACCACAAAGCCCGGCTATTTTTTGGATGTAGTTGTCATTGTTGTTTGGCAGGGCCAAGCTGGATTCTAACTCACCAGCTCTGGTGTATGAGACTGATGCCTTAGCCACTTGAGATACAGGTGCTGAGCCGACAGAAAATGTTCTTAATGGGTAGCATGTATTTGTATTTCCAATCCTATTTCTGCCACTCCTTAGCGTTCCCCTTGTTCTACAGAGATAGTGACATATTTACACCACTTTACATAACTCCCATTCCCTCCCTGCTATAAGCCATTGTGTTTGGTGTTTCCATACACAAAGTATCTTCCCACTTCTGCTGTCATCATCCTCTAACAGCAACTCATCCTGTAATATTCGATTCACATGATCACCCAGATGCAAATCCTTCCTTGACCTCCTCTATCTAAGGATGGACTGTTTCCATCATTTGTGTTCCTGAGGTGCTTTCCCTATTCCCTGGTTACAACCCCCTGCACACTCTCCCACGGTTACCTCTCTCCCCCAGCCCACAGTTCCTTGTATGATAATACGTGAGAAGGCATTTGTCACACCAGATTGTGTGCTCCCTGCTAGAAGGGCTCATGTCTCACTTGCCTCTGTCACCTCAGCACCTAACATCAGGCCACTTGAGGGCTCAAGGAAAACCTTGGAATGATTCCCAGGTAACCATGTTTTCAGATTTGTATGCTTATGTGTCTATGTGGGGTTTTTCCAGGAAACTTGCCAACATCTCAAAAACTTATGAGAAGACTATGGCTTTACATTTTCAAGCCCTTTGGAATTAGTAATTACTAGTTGAGGTGGAAATTCCAAGTTTTTGTGTGAGCACATCTATGTGATTAAAAAAAATGGTGTCACTAAAGGTCATGGACAAGGGACTTTGGACAGCCCTGAACTTGACTCCCAGTTCCACTAATTTTTAGCTATTTCATTTCGAACAAGTTACCTTACTTTTCGGAGTTTCAGTTTCCCCTTCTATAAAATGGAGACAACAACAAATCACATAGGCTTTTTCTGAAGATTCACAAGGTAACATCTGTTAAATATTTAGTAGATAGCATGAGTTTAATAAATGATCGGTAATGCAGCTATTCTCATTTTTATCATCCTCAAAATTTGAAGAACATATCCCTTCAAGCCCATTAGGATATAACTATTAGAAAAATAAAAACAGGAAATAACAAATGTTGCAGTAATGAAGTGAAGAAAATTGAGACCCTCATACATTGCTGATGGGAGTATAAAATGGTGTAGCCACTGTAGAAAAAAGTATAGTAGCTTTTTAAAAAAATTAAACATAAAATTACCATATGATCCAGCACTTCCACTTTTAGTTATATTGAAAGCCACGAGCCAAAAAGATATTTGTTTTTTTGTTTGTTTGTTTGTTTTAGACAGAGTCTCACTTTATCACCCTCAGTAGAATGCCCTGGCGTCACAGCTCACAGTAACCTCCAACTCCTGGGCTTAGGTGATTCTCTTGCCTCCGCCTCCCAAGTAGCTGGGACTATAGGCACCTGTCACAATGCCTGGCTACTTTTTTTTGTTGCAGTTTGGCCAGGGCCGGGATTGAACCCACCACCCTCGATATATGGGGCTGGTGCCCTACTCACTGAGCCACAAGCACCACCCCCAAAAAGATATTTGTATACAAATGTTAATTGCAGCATTATTCACAAAAGCCAAAATGTGGAAACTACCCAAATAGCAGTCAACAATGGAATATTTTTCAGCCATCAAAAGAAAGGAAGTCCTAATACATTCTAAACATGGATGACCCTTGAAGACACTATGCTAAGTAAAATAAGACAACACAAAGGGACAAATACAGAATGATTCCCCTTTCTTGAGGGACCTGTAGTAGTCACATTCACAGAGAAAGAAAATTGAATGGTAATTACCTAAGAAGATGGGAGAATAGGGAGTTATCATTTAATGGGTACAGAGTTTCAGTCTGGGAAGATGAAAAAAGTTCTGTGGATGAACAGTGGTGGTGGTTGTCTGGCACTGTGAATGTTCTCAATACTCCTGAACTGTAAGCCTAAAAATGATTAAAAGGCTAAAAAAAAAAAAACATCCAATGAGGAAGATTTAATCAGATCTGTCAGAATAATTAAATAGCTATAGCAAAACCCACCGCATAGTTAACCTTCTAGGACAGATTTCGGAAGGTTAAAGTGAAGACTCCAAGTTCCTTCAACTCTAATCTGATTCCTTTATCCCAGAATGATGCGGAGATCCTGAAAGTCTTTCTTTTCCGTGGCCAAGTGAGCATGTGCATGTGCACATGTGTACACACACACACACACAGTCTCTGGGGCCCATGGAGACATAACCTGGAAACAGAGCTTGCCAGGATTAGAGAGCCAGGGGCCAGCCCATGTATCACTCACCCAGAAGACAGCCCTCCATGGAGAAAAAGAACCTCATAGTCTCCTCACAAAGAGGATAATAAATTCCGATTAGCCAAGGAAGCTCTGAGTCTAAATACCAGCAAAGCTCAGCCCCTGCGAGTGGGGACGAATTATCTGAAAGGTCATCCCAGAGACACTGAACAAAGGGCCTTGAGCAGCTGGGTTTCTTAATTTGAGGAAACACTGAAGCCTTTAAAGAAGCCAGAGGCAGAGCTGGAGAGATGGGAAAGTGGAGCGGCCTTCTGAGCACAGGGAGGATTTAATAGGAAGGGAAACACAATCCCGGCAGGAAGCTCTGGGGCTGGCAGCCATGGCTTTTCCACGCCAGGCCCAGGGTCTGTGGAAGGAGCTGCTATCACCCGCACTGGGCTGGGGTGGCCCTTTTTGGCACTGTAATAAAACAGAATGGCTATGATCTCTGCGATTAAAGCTTTAAAACCTCAAACCTCAGGGAGAGAGCTGGCTCAGAGGAACAGCCTGCCACACCGCCCTGTTCACTTCTCCAGGCTGTGGGCCACTGATAGAGCCCCATCTGTCTCCAGAAAACTCCAGGCAGCTCTCAGGAATCTAAGGCCAGGCCTTTGCCAGTGGCCTCTTTTCTGGGTCCTGCTGTCATGGCCCCCAGAGGCTGTAAAATGGAAAGATCTGTGGGAGGGTGAGGTGGCAGGCAGGAAGTGGTCTGCTGACCTGGAGCCATTCCCAGCTTCCAATAACCCCTCTGTCTGGAAAACCAAGAGGAGGAAAATAAAAGGGGTCATCTTACTTAGGTGAAAAACTGAGCAATTGGCTTCATCCTGCAGTGTAGTCAAATTCCAGAGTTCCTCAGGGAGCGAGGGACTAGTGCTGAATGCATGACCAAGGACTGTGCTAACAGGAAAGGAACCTAAATGGTGGACCAAATGCTTTGTAGAGATTTTCTAATTGATGTGTGTGGTAGATATTTTTGTCTCCAACTTAGGCAAAAGGAAATGGCAGAGCCAAAATTTGCACCTGTATCTTGATGGCTCTAAAATTTCCACTACACCCTGCTATCTCTAAATTAGGTCTTTCACAAATATTAGCTTCCTATGCCTTGCAGAGTGATTCTGATTTATATATATGAGGCTCAGAGAAGTTTAGTAACTTTCCAAATATCACACTGTGAATGAGTTGCAAGACTGGGATTGGAATTCATTTCTGACTGATTCTAAAGCTGATGTTCTCCCTGCCCTGCTTCATGTATCTTTAGTTAAAATAAAATAATCCTGTGGCTTCTTGGCAATCAGCAAACATTTTGGTCCCTTGGTCGTGAAGCCTAAGCCTTTTAAAGAATAGCTTGGTAATTATGCTGCCCTGATGCCCCAGAAGTCACAATTTATTGCAGAATGAGGTGATATGAAACAAAACAGACACGTCTTCCAGACCAAAAAGAGGCTGTCTGGAGTGCACAGACTTGATGACTTTTATAGAGAAGATCTGAAGCTTATTTTCATACAAAAAGTAGTGAAGGGAAGTGGCAGCGTGGATGTGCATTGGTATGGGTTTAGTTCTCACTCCGGTAAAGGCTTATAATTTTTGTTTATTTGCTTGTTTTTAGTGAGATAACACCCAGTGAGCTTTAGCAATGGAAATGACCACTCATTTTTTGAAGAAAAATGTCATTACCCAAAGCCATAAAAGTGGCTCTCCCTTCCATGGTTCATATAGTACAGCAAATGCAAGTCTCTCTCTTCTCTAAATAGGAAATCTCTCCTCCTAAATGGAAATAATCTAGGATATTTCATATCATCTTATAATTTTAGTCAAATGATAAAACCCACTTTAAAAATTGCTCATGCCTAATGGGCGGGAAATAGTTAAATCACAAAGACTTGAAGGAGACCTCTTAGGTTGTTAGAGAACAATCCTAACGCCAAATCAGTTCCCACAAGCACCATCCTTACTGCAGAAACTTGCCTAGTAAAAGATGCACAAAGGATGGGAATGGGAGAAAGTCTTTGGCTGCAAGACTTATGGTGCTAGCAAAATACACAGCAGATAATCCTGAAAAAAATTCCTTCCACAAATAATTATAAATTTGAGACAAAGTAGAACAAATATCCTTTTAGATACATGGCTGAGCTCATAAGAGAGGGAAATCCTCAGAGGTCAGAGGTCAGAAATGAAGAAGGAATTCAAACAAGGTGGTAAGCATGTGTGCTGATGCTGTAGCTTCCCTGAGGTGGTAGAGAGCAAGTGTGGTCACTCAGGAATCTAAGAGCCTGGCTTGTAATACCTATATTGTGAAAGGGGTTAAGGTCATGTATTTATTTATGCAATGTAAAGAGGGTCAGAACTTATACATTTCCATTAAACCAGGACCCGTAAAGATTAACACATATGATAAAAGGATAAACTAAAAATGATCTGCCTATCCCCAAAAAGAAGAGACAAGAAAGTTTGTATCCATCCACTAGGTTGTGTGTATGATAATATCTCCTCAAAATTTATAACCACTATCTTGCATGACATGTATATATGTCTATCTGGGCTCTAATTCATAATACCCACATATTCTGGAACCTCCAAACTGGACTATTATGCAAAACAGGTTCTAGGCTTCTAATATCCCTAGAGTATCTGGAAGAAGCAAATATCATCACTTGTATGTGTAAATACTTTTTAATCAAAAATGAACATGATTTCCAAGAATAAAGACCTACTTAATGTGACCTCTCAATCCAAAACTCAAAATATATCAAAAATTGATCTATAATGAGTGTCAGCAGAAACAAAAATCACAGAGTTAAACCCTAAAGAACTCCAATCTTAACCAATTTAGAGACCATGCAAGTATGCTCAAGTAGTTGAAATGCATTAAAAAGAGCTTCCAAAATTTAGACACTTGGAAAATTAATAGATTCTTTAAAAAGAATAAATTAGAACTTTTAGAAATGAAAAATATAGTCACTGAAATAAAAAATTCAATAGACAGTCTATAGAAGAGAGATCTTATGAACTGATTGATAGATTTCAGGTCATAAATTGAAGGTCAGGCCACTTGACATAATGGAAAAAGCATAGACCTTGGGGCCAGAGAGGATAAATAGAATGTTACAGTATTGGTGCCATGTCAAGTTAAAAATAGAAGTTAGTACTTACAAAGTGTTTATCATGTATAAGGCACTATTATAAACATATTATGTATTTTTTTCATTTTGTTCTTATAATAATTCTATGAGATAGAATAAGTCTCTCCATTTTACAGGTGAATAAACTGAGAGTTAGCAAGAAAATAGCCTGCCCACAGTATAACAACAATTGAAAGAGCTAGCATTCAAACCCAGATCTGTCTCATTCCAAAGTCCACCTTCATAACTGCTAAGATTATGTCTCTCTTTATCTCATGAGACTGCAATCCAGTTGTAATCAGGTCTATAGACTTACATTGCCTGAGCATAGGAAAAAAAATATTTCATTCCTCACCCTACAGACCTAACAGAGCCTTTCAAGAATACATTTCATAGCTCTCTCATTGCTGGTAAGAGCAGAGTTTGATCTAAGCTCAAACTGTACTCCAGGGGATTGTGGAAGGCTTGAAGGGTTAGACAGGCATCTGGTGTCTAAAGCATCTGATGCAGTGGGTAAGTCTGGAAGTCCTCTAAGCCTGGAAGGTTCAGGGAGGTACTAGTGAACAAAGTCTGTCATGGAAGAATCTAAAAAGTCAGTAAGGTGTTGGGGTGACTTTGAAAGTCAAGGCTAGCAAAAGGTTCAGAATTTAGTTGTTCAGATGGTTAGAGAGATCAAAATTATCAAGGTGCAATTCTGAATGAGATCTGAATCAGGAATGAGTTACCTTGTTTCTGTTCTCTTATTATCTCATATTTCCAACTAAGAGCTGGTAGCCTGAGGAAGGAAGGAAAGTAAAGATGACCTGGTCTCTGACTAGGATGGAAAATCATCAGGCTTTATGTGTAATGTGCCCCAGCCTGAGTTACATCTCTAGAAGGTAATGACCCTCTATTAATACCTTGCACAGGTAATCATATTACTGATGTTATTATACAAATACTAAAGCTCAGTAGTAGCATTTCACATTCCAAGGTCAGTTTCTAAAGAAAAAAAAAAAGGAAGAAGTAAACAATTACTAAGCATTTCTAAGAAATTAATGCAAATTGTATGACATGATTCTATTCATGACATAAATGTAAAGACCCTCTTAAGGTGAACAAAAGTTAAGAGCTAAAAAAAGTACATTTGGACATATTTTCATGACTTTTGGATAGGCTTTTAGATGATAAGTGAGGATTGAAATATTTATGATTGTAATGATAACAGGAATGTGTTTTTAAAGACTTACACTGGATTCTCATGGTCCTCTGGGGGTCAATATCATTCGCCTTATTTTACAGATGAAAAATACTGAAGCAAGAGTAGTTAACAGGAATTACTAAAATCAAATAACTTGCAAGTGAGAAGACAGACTCTGAATTCAAGTTTCCCAGATTCCAAATCTAATGCACTTTTCAGTACCTCTGAGTGTAGAGCTGGGAGCACATGCAGAAATTATGGTTTAGATGAATCTAATAAGGTAAAATTTTTCAAGGATAAACTTAAGGTACTGCTTGAATTAATGCCAAAAATACCCGTCAAATAAGCATGGTATAATGTCACAGCAGCTCACTGACAAAAAAAAAAAAAAAAACTCAGGAAGTTTGGTTAAGAGGGAGAGAAGCATAAGTCAATACACATGACCACTCAAATTGAAATTTTAGTGAATTTATGCTACATTAAGAAGACAGACAATTCCTAGAATACCATACTCCATTTGGGGGTTCAGGCATTAAGGGGGAGATTAATGAAGTGCAAGATGGTCCCCCATGAGCAAACAAAATGGTAAAGTATCAAAATGTCACACCATATAGGGAAGTGACGAAAAACTCCTCGTGTTTGGCTTAGAGAATCCATGACAAAAATTCAAGATATTCCCACCCCAGGCAAATGTAGAAACTCCAGGACTTTTAAAAAGAAGAGCATTGCTTCCTGGGATAATATGGTAGTCACTGCACTAGACTAGCATGATACCAGTCTGGGTTTGATCTTAGCCCCACTATTTACCAGCTACCTGACCTCGGTAGGTTACCAGACCCCTCTGTGCCTCAGTGTTCCCATCAAAAAAATTAGACTGATGAAAATACCTCCCTCGGGGTTCAGTTTGAGGATTAAGTGAATTCATAAAATTCATAAATTTAGCACAAGCTATTGCAACAGCAGGGAAGGAATATCATTAAATATTACGTGTTGTTGCTGGCCACAAGCTGCCCAAGAAGAGATTCCATCTCACCAGGCATGATGGCAGCTTGGAAACTGCTCCTCGCCTCCAGTGCTTTGGGGATCCTATGCTTACCTCAGGTGAGTTGTTTGAAGTGCTCTCAACACTGGGAACTTGGACCAAAAGCCCAAAGAACAGAAATGCCTTCTAAAACACAGCCCCCTGGGTTTGGCATCTCCTACATGTATTCACTGGCTGTGTGAACTAGAGCAAATTCATTAGTCTCTTAGAGCGTCAGTTGCCTCATTGCAAAATGGCTCGTTGGAGGAAACTTGACCGAGAAAAACGTATGTCACTGTTCCCAGTATCACGCGTGGTGCAAAGCAAAATGTTCAGGAAATGATCTTTTCTTTCCTTCACTCAGGCAGAGAAGCTGTGATAATGTGATAGTTCTGGAATGTGTCGTGTAGTAAACAGGTCCTGAGTATCATGACACCACCAGATAAACAAGGTGTGACCCCAATCCCGAATGTGCTCATGGTCTGGAAGAAGAGAAAGTAAATAAACAAATACAACCTCAGTCAAATGGCACTAGCTGGTGGCCTCAGCCAGGTTGGAAGAGTGGAAGGCAGGACAGGCGGTAAGCACAGTGCAGCAACTTGAAGAGTGAGCAGAAGTTGGAGTTAAGGAGACAGCAAATACGGAATACTCTTAAGAAATTAAGATGGAGAAAGCTGGATGGAGAAGGAGAGGGAGAGACAGAGTTATCAGTGGCATCTGTGTGTGTGGATTTATAACCTGCAAAAGAACTAATAAATAAGGAGTAATTAAATATCAACATGGCCAGGGCAGCCATCCTGTAAATCCAGTTGAAAGCCCTGAAGCATGTAGCCAGAATCGTCTGATAGGCTGATCCTGTCTTTGCATCTGGCTGGAAAGCCACAGTGACTACAGAGACAAAAGGCAGTTTCGGAAGTTCCTATTCTAGGGATGCAGCCAGACCCTCAGCGCTTCCATGGGGGGGCTGGATGTCATTCAGAGCCCTGCACCCAGCCTGGAAGACAGCAAGAGCCTCCCAACCTGTTCCCCTCTGGGGCGGAGGGCCCAAGAGAAAAACACTGACAAACCACAGCCAACTTTGTTTTTTCTTGCTTTTTATGTTTTGTTTTGTTTTTGTTTTTTTCTTGGGAACCGGCGCATTCTGCATTGAGGCTTACACAAAGCAAAACAGCTCCAGTGTCAAATGGAAATCCAGCAGGCTCTTCCCAAGATGTACTGCTCCTTTGTACAGGCTGGCGACTTGGGAGAAGGGGGCCCGGGACATAATGCCTGTGCCTCTTGGGAAGCACATCCAGACAATGGTCTGTGTGTGAAAGGGGGAACAGATTAACCAGGACCAGGGTTATCTCCCAATTGCTTTTCTTAAAGAGTCTATTGCCAGGAAGCAAAGCACACACAAAAACAATACCTAAGCTAACAGAGTACTGGCTTTAATATACTCAGAAATAACAGAACACGGGCAGGCTACAACTTTCCAAATCCCCTTGAAAATCCTTTGCAAGAGCAGAGATGGTTTGTCAAATCTATACTCTTTGTTTAATACATTTGTTCTTCTGTTTGATCAAGGGGTGGGGGAGCCGTCTAACTCATTATATTGGGGGAGCTGCATTCATTCCTTTGTGCTTCTTTTTCTTCTTCTAATCTTTATTAAAATCAAAAGAAGAGCCACTCTAATCCTTCAAATGATAATTTATTTCTCAACCTACAAAGTCAGAGTCTTCACTATTATTTTAAAAACAAATCAATGACACGATTTTAATTAAAAATGAAACAGGGTGAACCTAAAAAAATAAATAGGCATTTGTTAGATCAACATGCAAACTTGTTTACAATTAACGGGCAACAGGGAACCCGACGGTAGAGAGAGGATTTAAAAGCGCCAGAATGTTTCACTGTAGTTGGTAAATTCTCTGGACTTTTATTTGAGTCTTTAGAGAGAGGAAAAAAAAAAAAAAAATCATCTAGAAGTCTCCTAATGAAACGCCTTGACCCTGGGAAATTGTCTGCTTCAGAATGTGCTCCACCCACCTCCCACTTCACCCCCCCTTACCCCACCCCCACCTCTCTGCCAGCCGCCTCCTTGGCTAGAAGACCCAGTGGAGTCTATTTTAGCTGGGGTTATTCATCCCAGATAGCAAAGTAGCTTTAGTTTTCTCACAAGAAGAAAAAGGCTCTGTGTTAAGGAGACGTGCTCTGGCCTCCCTGTTGGTGTGGGTGGGGCTCGTACAGAGCACTGATGATCTTTAGGAGAGCTCAGGTTTCTCCAGCGGGAGAGAAAACCCCACGGATTAGGAGATGGACATCCCCTCAAACACCACTGGAGGGAAAGAGCGATTTCCTAAAGGGAAACCTAGTGGAAATTGAACTTGAATATTTAAGTGGATTCGATGTGCATCTATTTATTGAGAAGCTACTGAGTTCCAGCCATGGTACTTAGGCGTTGAATTTCAAGAGATGGCCTTTCAACGAGTTTATCATGGCTCAGCAGTTGCCTGGCACCTTCTCTGAGGCAGGCCAGGAGAGAGGGATCACACACAGTCCAAGTGCATGGTTCAGGGGAGGAGGCAAACAAATGACGGAAGGTGGTGGCAGATGTGTGTGCCATGTGCTGTGGGAGGGGATGTGGAGGGAGAGAAATCCTCCTTCGGCGTCACCTGCCCCTCTGGACTGGGGCAGAGTGAGATATAGGGAAGAGGTAGGTTTCCGATGGGCTGTGAGGAACAAGTAAGACTTGAGCAAGTGGCTAAAGATGAAGAGGAGCATCGGAGGCAGAACCACATGAGCAAACCTGGGTGCGGGCGTGCATGCATCGCTCAGTGCAACTCAAGCATTGTGAGGACACTAGGGGGAAAGGGTGCAGGGAAGAGGGGGATACTGGCCTTTTTCTCGGCCTGATAAACTATTCATCCTTGCAATGTTAGCTTAAATTTTATCTCTGAGAAGCTTTCCCTGAGCTCCCCACAGTGACTCTAGGAACACCCCTGCCGGTTGTGTGCACCTTAAACCTACTCACTCTTCCCTCCTTTGTTCCTAGAACCACAGTGCCTCAAGGTATGGACTGAAAGCAGGAGGCCAGGGTCAGGGGCTCAGATTTTGCAGGGCCAGGGTGGGATAAGAAACAAAACCTCTATTGTCCTGAGGCAGAAAATGCAACTGCACCTTATGCTTGTGCTCAAACTCCTTATGGACACCTGGACTGGACACTGTGATCTGCTTTCAGGAAAGAAGGATTTAGCACCACCTAGAAGGATTTCTATAAGCAGGTAGCCTCAGCTGTCAGCCCCTTCTAGGCCCAGGTCACAGCCGCTTCTAGAGCTATCTGTATCCACTGACCAATTGCCAGCATTGTAAGTGGCCAAGCTTCTCAACCCAACGTGGGACAGCTCTCAACAGCCATCATCCTGTCTTCACAACTCCCTGTAGGATTGGTGAGATTAAAGTGGAACTTAATTTCCCCCTCAGCGCACTCAATCCTGCTGCTTCTTTTCCCTTCCCAGGGTCTTCATCCCAAGCAGCCTCCATGTTGCTCTCCACCAGTGTCGACTTCCAAGGGAACTCAATCCACTACTGCCCTTTGAAGGGCCAGCCGCAAGGCATCCATGGCTGACCTGTCACCACCGGCTTAAGATAACCAAGTGAGTTTGGGTTTCATAAAAGCAGACCGTTTGAGATGAAACACAAACAGTTATTAAACCATTAAACTTGTGATTCTGATCACAAGTCACTAGTTGAAGAATCAGAAAATTAGGAAAAATAACATTCAATTCTGGCAATTCCATAAGTATAATATTCTGAGAGCAATAAAGGTTTGTATGGGTCTTCGAGAAGAAATTTGATAACATATATCAAGAATTATAAGTCATTCTGAACAAGGAATTTATCCCAAGGAATTCATTAAAAAGTAAAATGTATCTATTCAATATCATGTTCTTTGTAGCATTAGCTTGAACAAGAAAAAAATAATGTGAAGCAGCCCAAATGTCCAATGTTAGGGGACATGGACACTGGAACAATTTGCAATGATAACCATAAAGGCCAAAAAAAAAGAATAAAGGTTTATGATGTAATCTTGGATGAAAGAAGCAAATATTTTAAACATTCATGATGATGGTGGTTACTCAGAATCTAAGTGGATTCAGATAAGGAAAATAAAATGATTTGGGTTGACTAGTTTTCTTTTTCCAAATTTTATTTAGTGTCATGAGATTTTCCCTTTGAAAAATTTAAGTAAGAGGTGATTTGACATGAAGTTCTTCTTGTGTGAGAAAAGGGAGAATAAGTATGAAAGAGCAGAAAACCAAACCTCAATAATATAACCCTAAAACGTGATGTGACCTTCCCCTGCCTGCAACGTTCTGAGACAAATCAGGAGATATAATTTGACAGCTGCTATTTGAGCCTTCTCTCAAGAAAATAATGAAGTTATAATTCTCAAGAGGCATCCACGGTTTATTAAAAGAAGTTTTTGTTCTCAGTCTTTTGGGATGGCCAAAGCAAATTACCCCATCATACACTATCTCCTGAATGAACACTCAGTCAATCTCCTTTACAGCCAAAGAGACATCACCAGGACTCCCTCCATCCCATGCATCCTGGGATCCTGACTCCACCTGTGCCATGGCACCTGGCCTGGAAGATTCTGGACTCACCTCCAGCTCTGACACCCACATAACAATATATGTTATCATCATAGCTTTCAGTTACTGGGTATTTCGCTGTTTCAGGCAACGTGCTAAGCTCTTTTATCTACATTTTTCTCATTTACTTCTTATAACAACCCTATGAAAAACTATTATTATTCCCACTTGAAAAGTGAGGCAAGGAAAGTTCCAAGAAATTTTAAAAAAATAAAATAAATAAGCACACGGTCATAAGACCAGAAAGGTACAAGAACACGATTCAAACCTGGTTTGTCATCATAAAAACCGGTGTTTCAACCACGGTACCTGGACAGCATGCTGATTCAGACAAAAGCTGACATTCTGCTCTGCCCAGGAAAGAGCATTTGGAGAAATTTCCTTCTGTCATCTGCCTGAAAGACTCCATAATTTGTGTGAGACAGGCTTTGCAAAGCATTCGGGTTAAGTATGCTTTACACTGCTTAGCTTGTGCTGGACATGAGCGGCCCACCTTTCTCTTCTTTCCTCACTCTGCAGCTCTTTATAGGAGGAAATTGGTGACCCTGATGTGTGCATGACAGAGGGCAGGGGAAAGAACAAGCAGAAAAGGGAAAGAAATACATGGGGATGAATCCAGCTCATGTCCAGAGACTCCAAGGGGAATGCCCTGTGGAAATGAACTGTGCAGTCCCGGCCAACAGGGCTGTCTGTCTCCTCACTCGGCCCACCGCGCAGCTTCCCGGGATAATTATCATAGGTTAATCAGGTCGGCAAACTTGCAGGGCACTGACAAGCCCGGCAGCTTCAGCTTTGCCCCAGTGGGTGAGATCGTGAGGAATCTGGCTGTTCCGCCCTTCGTATAATTTTCTAGCCTGTTGTGATCAGCCACTTTCAGTCCCCACATGTAAAATACTCACAAATCTAGAACTGGCTTATATTCTAAAGTCCTGGCAGAGACAACACGTTTAATTGGCTTTACACAGAAAACACAGAGTACAGGATAGCAAAGTTAGTTTTGTAAACATAAAAAGTCTGAGGCCCTTCTGAATGGTTGCCCGGGGGTCTTTTTCCAAGATAGTTTTGTGGGTTTCGAGGTTCGGTTTTTTTGTTTCTCCTGGTGGTGTGTTCATCTACTTCATATAATTGAGAGGAAAGAGCTCCGGATTTGAAGTGTGGACAGGAATTCAAATCCCTGGTGGGCTCAGGGCAGCTGTGTGACCGTGGGCACAGTACTCACCCCCTGTGGGGTACAATGGGGATAATTGCATCCACTTCCCAGGGAGGGTGTGACAATAAACCGGTACCAGGCACCCAGCATGGTGTGCTGTCAGCGCTCAGGTCTCAGGCCGTTATCATCCTCATCATCATCACGTCCTGGACTTTTTACATTATTGTCAGCAGCAGTGGCATCAACTAGAGCCCTGACTTTCGAGTCGGCCATGAAAACACCCCAACTGCTGCTAAATTACCGGCAAGGAGGAACTGGCGAGTGAGTTATTTGGGGGAAGTCAGGTCTTGTCAGCGTGCGCTGAGCTCCTTGCAGTCCTGCGTGTCAGTCATCCTTAAACCCCTCAGATACCCGGAACCTTTCTGTCTACTAAAAAGAACTGAACTATTAATGTCCCTCCGAGAAGAAGAAAGGGGAACCGGCTCCTGGAAATGTGGGTCAGGAATCACCGGGGAGGTAATGACTCGGTCTGCCCTGTGTTCGCCAGCCCTCCTTGGTCCTTCCATGAAAGCCCTCTGCCAGGAGCCCTGCGTGGCCGTGGCGTGGCGGCCCCTTTGTTCTACAAATTCCTGGCTATGACTCACAGAACCGTTTAAGCACGTCTCTCTTCATGTTCCCAGGAATTTTCCCGACAAGAGCAGTCCCTATCCTGCGGCAATGGTATTTCTCCTGGAGCTCGCTCTGGTGTCAGCTCATTCCTTGACACCACTGGGTAGCCAATGTTATAACGTGGGTGAGGGCGGCTGTGTGACCCTCAGATGCAAGCCCACCACTCCGGGGGGAGGTGGCATCGGGCTGCCATGAATCATTTGTCCTCCGTGCCTTCCTCCTGGGCCCCAAGGGGGCTGAGTCCTGGAAATTATCCCCACGGTCCAGTGGGAATCAGGGCAGCCGGCTTTGGGAGGTTATGCAGGACGTAGCGTACAAGGTGCTGTTACTCTGTGTCTCGGTAACTTCTGGGGAGCTTTTCTAAGGAAATGATGAGAAGGGATTTGGTCATAGTCCCTGGTCATTATTGGGTGCGCACTATATGCTAACTCCGTTCGAATTTTCATAGGTAGACTCCCTTACATAACCATCGCAAAACCACAGGGAAGTGGAAAAGTTATTCCCATTTTCCAGATAAGGGAAACCAAAGCACAGTGAGATAATCACATCTCTGGTCATGCGGCGTGAGTGTGGAAGGCCTGAGCAGAGAGCCTGGGTGGTCTGACTTTACAGTCCTGACTCTTGACTTCTGCTATGGTGGCTGCCTCCCGGGGCAAAGCTGGATATAGAAGGAAGAGGAAGATGAAAAATAAGGAGGAGGAGGGAGAAAGAGAGGGAAGGAATCATGGGGGGGACAAGAAGAAGGGAGAACAGGGCTAAAGGAAGCTTTAGAATAAAAGGCAACTGTATCATGACCGATGAGGCCTTTGGGGCTGAGTGTTCTGCACCCCAAGAACCCTGAGCATTATGCAGATAGAGAGACCCGTGTCCAGCTGCCTTCTCAGCCACAGGGAAGGAGCACAGTACAGAGAGCAGGGCCTAAGTTGACAAAGTTGATGTGAAATGGAGCAGCAGGCAACCACATTCCTAGAGGTCAGTAAACAAAGAGAGCCAGGATTGCTTGCTGCTTCTTGGAATAGGAAAAAATATGTCCAGTCTTAATATAAATGGACTTAAATTATTTCTGCATCTCCACTTTTGCTAACACTTTTACCTACCCATACTACTATGTGAAATTTTTGATGGTATCAAATGAGTCACTTACCAAGGGAAGTATTTTTTTTTATAAGTATGTTTACTATTTTAAAAATGTTGAAAAGCAGGCGGAGCCTGTAGTACAGTGGTTAAGGTGCCAGCCACATACACCAAGGCTGGTGGGTTCAAACCTGGTCCAGGCCAGCTAAAATAATAATGACAACTGCAACAACAACAACAAAAATAGCCAGGCATTGTGGCAGATGCCTATAGTCCCAGTTACTTGGGAGGCTGAGGCTATAGTCCCAGTTACTTGGGAGGCTGAGGCAAGAGAATCACTTAAGCCCAAGAGTTTGAGGTTGCTGTGAGCTGTGATGCTACAGCACTCTACTGAGGGTGACATAGTAAGACTCTGTCTCAAAAAAAAAAAGTTTTTGTTTTTTTTTTAATAAAGATGTTGTTTTGTACTCTTGGCACAAAAACCCCAGGTTCAGCCTTTTCAGAAAACAATCAGAAACATCTATTCAGCACCAAAACGTTTTCAGAATGATTGACCTAAAGATTCTCTTCCTACAAATTCACTATAGTGAATTAATTGGTTGGAGAGAAGCAAAAAGTTTTTCCCAGGAAGATTAATCCAATGTTACTGATAACAAAAATATTTAAAACAACTGATACTGCCAATTGATAATTATTTAAGTATCTTAGGGCATGCCTTCTCCATGGAATAGCATGCAGCCATAGGAAGTAATCATTTCAAAGATGATGTTGCAAACTGAAAAAAAAAGTGTTTATTATTGAGTAAAGCACTGAAAGTAAAACACAAAAACTGTATAGAAATTATTATTACCATCAAGTGAAATATATTTTTGCATGTAGACAGAGACTGGAAATGTGTATAAAAATTAGATTTTATGAGAATGGGATTAAGGATAGTTTCATTTTTGCATATTCTTTTCCACATTAAATAGCAAAAAATCAATGCTAAAGGATAAGCCATTGTAATGGATCTAGTGCATAAGGAAATCTGGGGACAGACAAAGAGATGAAAGGGAAGCTGCTGCCCTAATCAAGTAGGAGATCCTACTGGGAAGATGGACAGTGGTCGCAGGGCAGGGAGCTGGTGATTCTAGCGATAAGGCATGGTGAGTAAGGTTGAGGAGAAATCACTGATGATCCAGAGTTTGGGAGCCTAACAATAGGGAGCAATAGAGGAATGGGACTAAGCAGAATCTCAGGGATGGTATGTGGGAAGGCACCAGAAAGACATCCTTCTGGAAGTTAGAATGTGAGTTTGAAGCTCAGGATGGGTATGTCTCTGGCCCCCAAGTTGTGGGCAGAGCGTGTTTTTGTTTCTATATAGAGATCTGATCTCATGGTCATTCTTAATATACAGAATATGGGCCTTGGGCCAGCATGTTACTGGTCAAGTGATGGCCAGACTTGGAGTTCTTTGTACTAGTTTGCTTCTGCCACATGTAACTCCAAAGCTTTGAAGTTTAAAACATTTATCATCTCACACTGCAGTCATCTCAGGGCTAATCCTGGGAAGATCCATTTCCAAGTGCACTTACCTAGGTGGTGGCAGGCTCGGGTCCTCACTGGCAGTTGACCAGTGACTTTAGTTCCTTGCCATTCAGACCTCTCCACTGAGCAGTTTGCAACATGAGGACACAGAGAGAGAAAAAGAGAGAGAGATCAGCAAAGAAGGCATAGTCTTTTTTTTTTTTTTTTTTTTACCTATTCTCATATCTCATTACTTCTACTATATTTTACTTGTTAGAAGGGAAATGGTAAGTTCAACCCACGCTTCCTGCCATAAACTCCGTGTGGACAATTTGAAGCTGATGCTGCTATTACCACCGGCATCATCACTGCCATCTTTGCAGTATTCACTCACTGTGCACTCTGTAGAAAAATATGGAGAAGCTGACTTTCACAGAACCACAGAATATCAGACCTTGAAAGTCTCCTTGAGGCAACCCAGCTCAGACACAGCGTGTGGAGTGTGGGAATATGTTGCCATTCTCTCACTAATCATCTAATCTCCCCTTCCATACCCAAGCTGGATGTACTAGCCACTCACACACACTGGATGTGTGAGTTTGTAGAAAGTCTTGCAATAAATAGCAATAAATAGCAACGCTGAGATTGGAATTCTGATCTGATGCCAATTGTCTTCTTATTACTCACCATCTACCTTTCAACTCCACTCCTGGCAAGTTATTTTGTAGGTCCATTTTCTTTGCAGGATGGCTGACATTTCTAACATTTGGTTCATTGTGTGTGAGGAGTGTGTGTGGTGTGTGGATGCGTACCCTCTGTCACATTCTATTGATTAGAAGCAAAGTAATAAGTCCAGACCACACTCAGGTGTGCACACACATACATACAGATGTACGTGTACACGTATATACATTATCTTTTTACCAGAAAGAGATTATGCTGTTCCCACCCAATCTGGTCAGCTCATAATGGTGTGAATGGTAACAAATTGTTCTTGCCAGTAGTGGAAGGTGTGGTGTGCCCAGGGAGATCATCTGAAATTTAAAAGGCAGGGACCAAGACAAAGTACTCATTGCCTGTATCCCCCTAACTCCAAACAGGTTCTGGCCTGCAATCCACCACACGGGTTTGACAAATGATTACATGAATAAAATCAGTTACTTTTCATTCGTTGGTCATTCAGGTGCCACTTCATGGTTTTTGTCATATACCCATGTTTTATGAACTTAATATTTCTCTTTAAATCAATTCACTTTTTTAAACCTTCATAAATAGAACCTATAATTTGCTATCAAAAATGAAAAAAAAAGTTCTTTCTAAATCATATAGCATATCTATTTAAAAACACCCTCAACCCACCTAGAACTGATGTTGCATGCAATTAGCAGTGCACCGCAGTAAACAAATGTGCGTGAAAACCCTATAACATGGGTCCGTGTTTGAGACTCACGATGGCTCAAGAGGCCCTTCAGAGAGTGGGGGGCAGTGCCTGCCAGAAGGAGCCTGGCAAGAGTAATTGGCCTCTTTAACCCTGGGGAGAGATTACGGTAAAGCCTGTGAAATATCAATGGGATTGGAAGAGGCGTGGTCACAGCGGCAGCAGATGAGAATCCATTAAAATATTCTTTGGGGAGGCTTTTCTCACCGCCTGCCAGCATGCCGGTCACATCCCCTCGTTCACTCATTTGTCTAACACTTTTTCATTTACTACTGTGTGCCTGGTCCAGAATTAGGTTCTGGGCAGGCCGAAAGGAATAAGACCCAATTCTTGCCCCATCAAGAGCTCCCAGTCTAGCAAGGTAGTGAGAAGTGCAACAACAAACAGCAACCCTTCCTACTGTAAATGCACACCATGTTCAAGTGCCGCTGCCTGGGAAAGCCCTCGCAGGATGCAGAGAAAAGGTAACACCTGCTCCTTGTTACAGAGAACAGGTATGTAAGGGCACTCAGAGCACAAGCAGTGCGGGCAGAGGTCTGGAGAGGTGAAAGACGATGAGCGTGACACGTTTGTGGTTGAAGCATTAAGGGCCACCGGGCAATAGCGGTGGGTATACCAAAGGATGTGGAAGGGGCTGAGGTTAACGATAAAAGCATGGGTTAGGAAGGGCTACTGAGCCTGGTTAAGGAGTCTGGAATTTATCCTGAGGGCAAAGGACATCACTGAAGGATTTTAAGCAGAAGAATAAAGCAGCCAGTGCTATATTTTATAACAGTCACTGCAACCGATGTGAGGGGTATACACAGGGGACGCGAACTCAGATTTCTCATCTGTGCAATGGTCTCTGTAAGCCACTCCAGGCAGATAGCAGGAGAATTGAATTAATACCTGGGTGAGGCACTATGATCTCCACAGAGAAAAGCCAAATAAAATATTAAAATAGTATCACCCCTGAGTTCTCATCATCTTTTCCGTGCCCCACATTACCCACATAAGATGACTATCCCAAGAAAATGTGAAAAGAATTCAGAAGCTTATAGTTTTAACAGACAAATCGCACTAAAACTAATCACAGTTAATTTGAATAGAAAGCAATGAGAATGTCATACATAGAGTAATCCCTTGTCCTAACAAAATTTTAAAAAAATAAGGGAATTGGTCACAGAAGGGTGGAGGTTTCAGCTTGGTCACCTCCTGTGTGGATTTGGGCAAATCTCTTAACTTTCACTTTACTCACCTCCAAAATGCAGAAATGGCTTTTGGAGATGTCTAGGACTCTTCTTACTGAAGCTCTATGTTTTTAACATGTTCTATACTTACAGAACCTTCTCTGATGAAGACAGACAATAGCTAACAAACATTTAAAAAAATATTCATCATCCCTGATCGTCAGAGAAATGCAATTCAAAACCACCCAGAGATATTACTTAACCCCAGTGAGAATAGCTCATATCACAAAGTCCCAAAATTGTAGATGCTGGCATGGATGTGTAGACAGAGAAACAATTTTACACTGTTGGTGGGATAGCAAACTAATACAGCCTCTTTGGAAAGAAGTATGGAGAATCCTCAAAGAACTCAAATTAGACCTCCCATTTGATCCTGCAATCCTATTACTATGCATCTACCCAGAAGAAAAAACTTATTTTATCATAAGAACATTTGCACTA
>CAUYQV010140415.1:0-18971 GCA_963574575.1 Galagoides demidoff
CCTCCAACTCCTGGGCTCAAGCGAGTCTCCTGCCTCTGCCTCCCAAGTAGCTGGGACCACAGGCGCCCGCCACAACGCCTGGCCATTTTTTGGTTGCAGCCATCATTGTTGTTTGGCGGGCCCGGGCTGGGAATTCGAACCTGCCACCTTAGGTGTACGTGGCTGGCGCCTTAGCCGACTGAGCCACAGGCGCCGAGCCCTTAATTTATTTCTTAATAGTTCATTTTAATATCAATCTAATTAGCAGCTTCTGATAAGAACGCAAGCCTTGCTCACCCACGTCTTCCCTTGGTGTCACAACCCCTTGGGCTTGGCTTGTTTCCCACCCCCTTCTCCAGCTTTGGACTTTTTTCGGTTTCCCGCTTAGGTACAGAGGGCAGGGGAGGGTCGGGGGTGAGCAGGGCTGAGGGTGGGAGGGACATTTCTGCTGTTCCTTCTCACTGCCTGTTGTTTTGCTTCCTGGAAAGAAGCTCATTTTGCTCATTTACCAGTCGGACAACAGAGTTCTTATTCTTGCCAGTTTCATTCTACAAGGGATTTGAGATGACTGCCTCCTTAACGCCGCTGCAGATATAGTGGAAATAATGGAAGAATCTGGGCTGGCACTCATCTTTCTTGTCTGGTGGTGTCGAAATTAAGAATAAAAACAAAGATAACCAATGATATCCTTAATACATGATTAAGCAGTGTTGATAGCTTTTCATGTCGGGACAGTCTACACCCTCAAAAATAATTGGGGAAACCCAGAGAAATAACTGTTTTGTGGGTTATATACCTATGAAAATAATTTTGACCTCACGGACCCCTAAAAGGGTTTGGGGGAACCCTTGTGGATCTCTTGAACTCCATGTTGAGAACCACAGACGTAGATGAACTTATTTTTAAAGTGAATTCAGCCAGTTGAAAATCATAGAAGAACTAAAGGATGATGAAGACAAAGTCAGAATCTGTGCAATTAAAGAGGAAATGATCTTTTATTTCTAGGTGACCTTAAGAAATAAGATTTTGAGTAAATAAATTTTATTGAGACTTTTTACATCTATATTCATAAGGAGTATTGGTCTGTAGTTTTCTTTTTCTATTGTGTCCTTTCCCGGCTTTGGTATCAAGGTGATACTGGCTTCATAGATTGAGTTTGGGAGGATTCCTCCCTTCTAATGTTATGAAATAAGTTCTGAAGTATAGGCAGGCACCAGTTCTTCTCGTAGGTCTGATATAATTCAGCTGTGAAACCACTGGGTCTAGGACTTTGTTCTGTTGGAATGTTTTTTATTGCTGTTTGAATTTTGTTACTTGATTTGATCTGTTTGGGAGTTCTATTTCTTCCCGATTGAGCCTAGGGAGGTTGTATGTTTCCAAGAAGTGGTAATTTCTTCAATGTTTTCCAGTTTATGTGCACAGATGTTTTTATAGCATTGAGAGAGATGATGTTTTGTATTTCTGTGGTATCAATACATCCTTTTTCATGTATGATTTTTCGTTAATCTAGCAAGAGGTCTGTTGATTTTGTTTACCTTTTCAAAGAACCAACTTTTTGTTTAATCTTCTGTATAATTCTTTTGTTATAAATTCATTTAATTATGCTCTGACCTTAGTTATTTCTTTTTTTCTGCTGGATTTGGGATTCATTTGCTCTTCCTTTTCTAATTCCTTGAGATGACTCATTAGATTGTCAATTTTTGATCTATCTTTTTGATGTAGGCATTTAAAGCTATGGATTTTCCTCTTAAGACTGCTTTTGCTGAGTCCCACAGATTTTGATGACTTCTGTCCCTTTTATTATTCAGTTCAAAAAATCTTTTGATTTTCATCTTAATTTCCTCTTTGACCCAGCTGCCATTCAGCGGTAGGTTGTTTCCATGACTTCCTGTGGCGATGAGTGTTTCTGTTGGAGTTGATTTCTAATTGTATTCAACTGTGATCTCAGATGATATATGCTATAATTTCAATTCTTTTAAATTTGTTGAGACATGTTTTATACCATAAAGTGTGACCAATCTTGGAGAATGATCCATATGCTGATGAGAAGAATGTATATTCAGTAGTTTTGGGATTGAATGGGTTATCTGTTAGGACCATTTGCTCTAGGTAGGGATGTCCAACCTGTGTCCTGTGGGCTGCATGCAGATTATGTGAGTCCTGTTTTGCTTGTCTGTGGTGTTAGATATTGCAAAAATTATGCACGAAACCCTCCCCCCCTTTTTTCCCTGCTCATCAGTTTTTCTTAGTGTTTGTGTTTTTAATGTGTGGCCCAAGACAACTCTTCTTCTTCCAATGTGAAACAGAAAAAAATAGGTTGGACACTCTTACAGAGTCTTGTGTAAGTCTCAGGTTTATTTTCTGCCTGAAGGTTCTTTCCACTTCTTTCAGTGGGGTGTTGAAGTCCTTGGCTGTTATGATGTTGCTGTTTATTACGTTGTTAGATCTAGTAGGGTTAGCTTTATAAATCTGGTGTGTCTGTGTTAGGTGCATAAACATTTAAAACTGTTATGTCTTCTTGTTGAATTGTTCCCTTTACCATTATATAATGACTATCTTTGTCTTTATTATTATTGCTTTGAAGTCTAAGTTATCTGATATGAGAAAGGCTGCACCAGCTTTTTTTTTTTACTTTATATTTGCATAAGATGTGACCAATCTTGGAGAATGATCTATATGTTGATGAGATGAATGTATGTTCAGTAGTTTGGGGGTTGAAT
Organism: Galagoides demidoff; assembly: GCA_963574575.1. Classification (NCBI taxonomy): domain Eukaryota; kingdom Metazoa; phylum Chordata; class Mammalia; order Primates; family Galagidae; genus Galagoides; species Galagoides demidoff. Next base: position 2,700 of record CAUYQV010140415.1, read on the forward strand.
GCATTAGGGTTAGATACATTTCTTGGAGACAGCAGATACTTGGTTTATAGTTTTTTGTCCATTCAGTCAGCCTATGTCTCTTGAGAGGGGAGTTCAATCCATTCACATTTATTGAAAGAATCATTCTGTTGAGTAGAACTTCACTGCTTTGTTTTAACTCTGGAGCCATTGCGGTATCTGGGCTCTAAACTTTAGCATTTTCAAGGTTGTGCACTGGTGAGTGTTTATTGTGCTTATCAGTGTATAATGCAGATCTGAGTACTTCCTGCATGGCAGGTCTGATCTTGACAAATTCCCTTAGTGTTTGCTCGTCTGAGAAAGTCTTTATTTTTCCCTTATACAAGAAACTTAGTATTGGAGGATACAAAATTCTAGTCTTGCCATTATTCTGTGTGAGAAGCCTGAGAATGGGGTCCCAGTCCCTTTTGCCTTGCAAGGTCTTGGTTGAGAATACTGAAGTTAGTCTTATGGGTTTTTCTCCATAAGTTACCTGATGCTTTCACCTTATAGTTGCTAGGAGTTCCTATTTTGTATTAACTTTGGCCAGCCTGATGCCTATATGGTATGGTGATTGCCTCTTGGCAATAAATCTCCCAGGAGTCTGTTATGCTTCTAGTACCTGGAGGTTCAGATTTCTAGCAAGACCTGGGAAATTTTCCTCAGGTATTCCCTCAAATAAATTTTCCAGCCCTTGTTTATTTTCTTCACCTTCAGGGATGCCTATGATTCTCATGCTAGGCCTTTTTTACATAATCCCACATTTTTTGTAAGCTTTGTTCCTTCCTCTTATCTCTCTATTCTTTCTCTTTGACTGATTTGTTTAATTCAAAGGTGTTATCTTCCAGATCTGAGTTTCTTTCTTCTGCATGATCTAGCCTATTCTTAAGGCTTTCCACTGTGTTTTGAATTTTCTTGGATGAATTTTTCATTTCAAGAAGCTCTGCTTGATTTTTAAAAATAATTTAATTTCTTTATTCATTTCCTGCCTTGTTTTGTGGTTTATTTGTGTTGGGTCTCCTTTTTCTCCTGTATTTCATTGAGCTTCCTTGTAATCCAAATTCAAGATTCTTTATCAGTCATTACAATATCATTTTGGTTGGCTTCCTTTATATGGAGTTATTGTTTTCTTTGGGGGGAGGTATTCTTTCACTCTTATTTTTCTTGTTTCCAAGTTCTTTCACTGATTCCTTTTCATGTGGAGCAACTGTTACTTCTTATTTTTGAATTTCCTTTTGTTTAGATAATAGTGTAATCTCCAAGACAGTAGGTGGTGCTTATGGGGTAGACTCCTTGTATGATTGAGTCAGTAAATGTGTCTATGTCAGTAGGTGGCACTTCCTGGAAGGAACAGCTGCAATGTTTTTGGGTCACGTGACCAGTGTTAGCCCCTTAGGAGAAGCACTTGATTTACCCTGGGTGGTTGGGGCCCTGGAACTTCAAGTGAGTCCTAATTCTCTGCCATAGCAGAGGCAGGTGGGGGAGTACTGTTAGATGAGGCTTGGTTGTGTGAGCTTTCCCTCAGGCTCCACCAAAGCTGACAAGGTATCCATTTCACTAAGAATCAAAGGTCTTCTCCAAGCTTCTCTGCAAAGCCCCCAGGGAGAAGCTGAAGTGGCCTCATTCAACAAAAAGTATGCTTGTGGAGGCAGGGCCATGTGATATTTAAGGTCTAGTAGTCTGGAGGGTGCCTCATTGTTCTCCACCCTTCCCTGCTCTACACTTACCCTCTGCTATCGTTTGGTGTCAGCTGTGGGGACCAGATATCAGGTCTGTTTTTCCTTGTTCTTGGTTCCCAATACCAGAGAATGGTTATTAGTATCAAGTCAATGGAACAAATGAGCAGATTAAGCAGATACAAGCAGGCAAAGCACTAAAGTTTATTAAATAAAAATAGAGTATAGAAAGAATAGAATGCTCTCAAAGTCAGTAGTGAACAGCCTGCTCCAACAAGGAATAGCAGTCCTCCAGGATTAAAGTCTGTCCTTTTATGGTAATACCTAATAACATACTAAGCTGGGGTAGAATATTCATGTTTTTCTTAGAAAAAGGTGATAATTCCTGCTATCGTGAATCCACCTAGTTCTATCCTTATAAGGCAATTTCCAGGTGATGCCATGGTAATTGTAAACTGTCATAGTACTGGTGGGTATAATTTTTATTATGTTAATGAGGGTAGGTTATTTAGAGACACTGTTACCTCAATTGCATACATGCTTAAAAGGTCCTTGTTTGCAGCCTGGATTTTATCTTCACTTTGTGGTTTCTCTAATTCTTTCTGGTTGGTCAGTTATTGAGATCCCCTAGCATACACAAACATCTGGCCGGTCCTTGGAACCCCCCTTGACATGTTATCTGTTTTTTCTTGGGAGCCCCTTCTGGTCAATTTATTCCTCTTATGGTAGATAAAGCATCTCCTGGTGCCATGGAAAAGGTTTCTCATGGAAACCCTCTAGACAAAGCATCTGTTCCCCCTTCTCTTTATCCCTACCCAACACCAGCAGGCAGAAACTCAAGCTAGCCAGGCTCCCTACCAACTGTGATGTAGGCCAGGCAGTTCTCTGTCCAGGATCTTGGCTTAAGCTGAGAGTGCAGCTCTCCTATGGGGGGAAGGATGCCTTGAAGTGCACCATAGCTAGGACCCACAGTGCACTCTTTCCCTGATCTGCCCATATGGGTACCCTTGTCTCATGAGAGTAACTCACATATCTCCCCTGCTTGCCTCAGAGCAATGTGATCAGACCTAGGGATACAAGATCTGGCCTGCAGGTCTGTCCATGGCATAGATCCCCAAAGATCTGTACCTTATCATGATAGAGAGAAGTATACTTGTCCCAAGTTGCTATGGGATGCCCAAGCAAGTTCAATATCTCTCTGCCTTGGGGTGTGCCCCAATCTGGTGGGGTTGCCAGGCACAAAGCACCAGGGAGAGACAATGAGCAGGGAGCTCAGAGACCAAGCACCTCTTGGTTCAGTGTAGGACCGATAGAGGAGAAAAGTGTGAGCCCCACTATCTGTGAGCCTTGGAGTGGTGGCTTAATTGTCTCTCTTAGAAGCCATAGGTGGGGAAAAGGAAGGGGAGAAAAAGAGTCTGGAAAGGTTTGAACTCCATTCTCTGTGGAAGCCCTGGCGTGGTGGATGCACCAATGGAGTGGGAAAGCAGTTTCTGTGAGCTCTGGCTCAATTGTCTTTCAACAGCCAGGGATAGGGCAGGGTAAGGGAAGGAAAAGAGTCTGAATGGAAGAAAGCTTGCACTTTGGTTATCTCTGTCCCTCTCTCCAGAGGGCAGCCCACCTGATATGTCTAGGCTCTGGGGTCATGCAGATACCCCAGGGACTCACTGGCCCCTACAGCTCCCATAGTCTGGGCCAAAGTTGGGAAATGTTTGGGAATGAGCAAGATGAAAACTGAGGGGTGAAGCCACCTAGGGAGGACAAAGGTACATGGTAGGTGGAGAAGCAATATGGCGCCTACCATCTTGGCTTGGGTCTGTGGTGATGGGAAGTGACCCAGCGGGCACTGGCAGCCTGGTGCTTTGTCTTTAAGAAACTCCCAGTTCATGGTCCTCATTTATTTTTATAGCTGAACAGGATTCCATCGTAGGGAGATACCATAGTATACCCCCTATTCATGGCTATTTAGGTTATTGTCAATCTTTTGTTTCAATCTGATTTTTGAAAACGATTGCACACATGCTCAAAATGTTGCCTATGTGCGTGTGATTCTCCAAATGTGGATGTTTCACATTTTTCATAGTCAAGTGTTCAAGGTGGGACATTAACCCTTTCGTAGGGGGCCATGTTAAAGGTCTGAGGGTCAAAGGTCTGAGGGTCATGTTATGAGGCAATTGCCTCTTTAGGAAAACCTGGTATCTGAAATGATATGTAGAAAAAGCATATAAATTAGGAAGTGATTTTTTTTAAATAAAATGCTTCATTTAATAAATTTACCAGTGTTCTTTTAATGGAGTACTGCTCAGTCCTAAAAACGTGATTTAATCTTACAAAAACCTTTGTAGGACACAACCTCTTATATTGTTTTATATTTACCAATACTGTGTATGGATTTTGAGAAGTCCATTTAAGCATTAATATTGTTCTAAAATTTTGTTATAGCGCATAAGCATTGGTTAGGGTTTGGCAATGCCATTGTTGAATAAACATTTTTGTTAAAATGGTATTTATTTTTATGAAATTCAATCTGGAATGATCCTTTGGGGTCTTGAAAGATGTAATTCGCTTCTTAGAACCTGGCTTTGGAAAATATTTTGGTTTGGCATCATAGATATTTTGTTTTTAATCTGACAAATCTGTCCACTTCTCCCTACTGATTTTCTCTTTTATTTGTTGGAATTCTTTAGCTGAAAGATTAATTAATATTTTCTCCAAGATGGAAGGAGGCAATCTGAATGTTTAAATAATTGATTTCCTCAAAATGAAATTTTTTGTTTTTACTATTGCTGCAGATAGCTTAATTAAATTAGAGCTGCTTGCTGTCACTTTGAGTAGTTTTTTTTAATGTTTCCTTCTCTTTTGGATAATATAAGAACCATACAGCATAAATTACAATTGCACGTTCAATTTTTGTTGTTTTAGTTCACTTAAAGTAACACTTTCCTGTTAATTTCTACCAATGTTACACCTAAACAGATTGCAAATTCAGAGAAGTGTTACCAATACTGTTTGCAGTGAGCAGGGAAGTTGTAAAATGTTAATTGAATGGAAGAATTTGGATTTTGCAGATTAGCGGGTCTTCGGTTGTCTTGGAAATTGGGATTTACACATCCTTGGCCCTACATATTATCCTCTGAAAATGCAAAATAAAAATAGTATTTGTCGCGCGCTGCTTTAGTGTAGGCAGGCAAACATCGGTTCAGGTAAGAAAGGAATGCGTTTCCTAAGGCAAGGGAGAGAATGCTTTCATTTCACAGGATGGGATTTTAACTGAAAGGGCACTTTCTAACTTTCCAGATGAGCCCACAGAAATGACAGACATTGAAGAGTCACAGACTTTTGTGAACATAATCTTGTGGCAAAACATGGAAAACAAGGAAAGCATGTCATGTTTTATCCATGTGCTCGGTTGTGCCAATATTGGCTGAATGTTGCACAACAGCACGGTAGCTGCACTCACTGCAGCTGTCGTTTAAGGAATGTGGCAGATTTTGCCCGACTTAAAAATCGTTCCAGCAAAAATTCCATTTTTACTTCAGGAATATTTACTTAGGAATTAGGGGGAAGGCTCAGATAAATGAAGAGTTGGATCTCACTGCTATTTACTTCTCCCATCCGGGCCATCTCCCCTGCTATTTGGGCTAGGGGTAGGCAGGGCTGGGGCGGGTCCTCTGGGGCTGGACAGGTTTGGAGAGAGGGGGAAAGCGACATTTTGCTCAGCATGGCAGTGTGTGCAACTGCTGGGAGAATCAGAAGGATCCACTCAGTTGGAATTAGGGAGGAGGCTGCTCACCCCAAAGCAAGGCAAAGTCCAGAAACAAGTGCCTTGTAAGGACTTCTGAAGCCAGTGGTGAGCCAGTGAGCCTGCAGGGATTTTTTTTTTTAAAATGCAGTTTCTTTGGAGGCCCTTGTGGGTGCCCGTGTGTCTAAATCTCCTTTCCCTTCTGTTCTTCCTAGCTCCCTTCACCAGTTGACCTGGTGTGGAACTTGGAAAATCTACGAGCTCACCCATCTGGAATGTTAAGAGGCAGCATCTAGATAAAAGGGGTTTGGATTACAGGAGAGAAACAAGGCTGCTTTTTCCTCATCACTTTTTTTCCCTTTTATCTACTCAGGTTTTATTTCTTTAAAGTTATAAAATCTGCATAACAGAAACTTCAGCATTTTAACCGTGTTTGGATGTCCCGTTCAACAACGACATTAAATGCATTCCCATGAGGGTGCACCCGCCTGCCACCAGCCACCTCCTGCACTTTTTTTTTTTTTTTTTTGGCCCCAAACAGAAACTGTGCTCATTCAACACTAACTCCCCATTTTCCTCTTCCCTTCTCGGCCCTGGAAACCACCCTTCAACTTGCGGTCTTGATGAATTTGACTGTTCTAGGTGCCTCATAGGAGTGGCCTCATCATTTTTTTTTTGAGCATAAAAAGCCTCCCTGGCCTTCTCTGCGATGCACTTTGCTGGCTGAGGGCTTGCATTTGAATGTAGACGCCACAGATGGGGGCAGATGTGAGGGCGCCTGTCCAGCTGGGCAAACGCGGGCACGGACACACGGCATGTTGACAGTAGGTACGCCCACAGGCACAGTGAGGAGGAGGCTGCCATGTGAGGGTGGCGTTTAGGATGGGTGGCTCTGTATGGCAGTTACTCCCTGGTAGACAGAGGAAGCTGAATTCTGAAAGCTGTTTAATGAGGGAACGGTGAGGGCTGGGCAAACACGATTAGTCACAGAGCTCCAGGCCTAGGTTATTTATTTTCGGAGAAGCTCAGGGCTTGTGAGTGGGATGAATTGCTGACTGGGAAGCTGAGTAAATTTGACCAAGAGGCCTGAACTGAGGGGGGAAGCCGGGATCTTTATGAGCTCTATTGACACTGAATAGAAATGTGGGCTCGGTTCCAATTTGTTTCCTAGCAAAATAAATACATAAATATCAAGGGAACTTCCTTGTTTTCAGAAAGAGGAAAGAGTTGAAGTTATTATAAGTACAAAAGGCAAATGAAAAGGAGATGAGTGGTTTTGAGGAGACGATAAAAATATCCTGGTAGGCAGTTACACGTAAGTGTAAAAGGATACTCTGAAATCTTTCCTGGCTGCAAGGGCGAGAGGAGTGGATTACAGTACCCGGCAAGGTTGTGGGTGTGATTATATTAGACACTGGACCAAGTAACAGTAGAAACCTTAGAAATAGTGCGTGTGTAACAACAGACTTATCTTTCTCAAAATGCCAACATTATGTTCAAGTCTAGATCCAAATATTCATGGAAATGTTTACGGAGTGAATGAATGAACAATATGTATAATTAAGAACTGTGAAGTGTTGCTACTTTACAGAAATTCTCTGCATTTTAAGATATCTAGACAAATTCCCTGTTCTCAACACTGTTTAGCGCTCAGATTTTACTATTGGGTTTGCTTTAATTCGCACTTAAGACCATGATGCGGATTCCTTCTTATTAGGAGCTAAATTATTATGACCCACACTTTGCCTCTTTCAAGGAGAGGATAGTCTGTCCACAGGCAACGTCTATCTGTTGTTACATATCATAAACCAAACATTAAAAAGCGAACCGAGAATTCAAGATGAGTCCTTTCACACTTCTCCTTTCTTGTAGCAGTGTCGATCCTTTATTAGTTGACATTTTCATGTCCTGATAATATATGCTTATTATTGAAAATGTAGGAAATATGACTCTAATGAAACAAAAGACCGCTGGCAATCTACTGCCCAGAGATAAATGTGATTATATTCTGATTTATTTTCCCCAACTACATGAAATTGATAAAATGGAGATGTGCAGTTTGGCATCTTTCTTTTTCCATTTAATGTTTCTTCAAGCGCATTTTTTTCTCAGCCATTGTAGAATTTTGAGACATAGTTATCACAATGGCTGTATCATATCATCACGTGCCTATGCCATGCTTTTACTGTTCTCGTTTGAGACATTTAGATTCCTTCAAGTTTTTTATTATCAGAAACGGCTCTTCAAGGAACATTCATTTACAACCATCTTTGACTTTTTGCTCCGGCTGGAATCTTTAGGATTGGGCATGAACCGTTTTTAAGTTCTTAGAAAATTTTATGACATTCTTTTTTTCTCAGTGTTGTACCAATCACACTCTCACCAACAGGATATAAGAATTCTGCTAGTGTTATCCTTAAAACAAAGTAAAGTAAGCACGAGAATTTATTTATTTATTTATTTATTTATTTATTTATTTTTGAGATGGAGCCTCAAGCTATCCCCCTGGGTAGAGTGCCATGGTGTCACAGCTCATAGCAACCTCCAACTCCTGGGCTCAAGCGAGTCTCCTGCCTCCGCCTCCCAAGTAGCTGGGACCACAGGCACCCGCCACAACACCCGGCCGTTTTTTGGTTGCAGCCATCATTATTGTTTGGCGCCTGGGCTGGGGATTCGAACCGGCCACCTTAGGTGTACGTGGCTGGCGCCTTAGCCAATTGAGCCACAGGCGCCGAGCCTTGATTTTCTTTTTTACACCACATTTTATGTCTGTGTGAGTGTGTGGATTGTATACATTTTTATTTATTTTTTTTTTTTGAGACGGAGCCTCAAGCTATCCCCCTGGGTAGAGTGCCATGACATCACAGCTCATAGCAACCTCCAACTCCTCGGCTCAAGCGAGTCTCCTGTCTCAGCCTCCCAAGTAGCTGGGACCACAGGCACCTGCCACAATGCCCGGCCATTTTTTGGTTGCAGCCATCATTGTTGTTTGGCGGGCCCGGGCCAGGGATTCAAACCCGCCACCTTAGGTGTATGTGGCTGGCGCCTTAGCCGATTGAGCCACAGGCGCTGAGCCGTATACATTTTTATAAGTGGACAGTAAAATTAAAAGTCGTGTGTCTTGATTGAAAAAAGGTTGAACACATAGGTAGAACAATGAACAGGAGGAGTTCTTGGTTTTAACCTTGTCTCTGCCACTCCAGCTTTGGGCAGTCCTCTTACCTACCCTAACCCTGTCTCCTCAATTCTTAGCTGAAGAGACTCCACTGCTTCAAGTGCCAAAGCACTGTAGAAGTCCCTTGTTTTCTGCAAGGGGAAAATGTTGTAACGAAAAGTGGTTTTGGTGAGATACAAAGAAGGGACTTTCTCTGGGAATAGATTCTTTTAAGTTGTAATTGTCAGCAATAGAGCTCCCACTCAGATGTTTAGAATTCTGAGGACTTAAAAAATGGATTCATTTTATGCCTCTCTTGTGCAACAGTATTGTATATTGTAGTTATCTTTTCAGTATTTTGTACCTTCTAATTTTATATAAGTGAAGAACAGAGAGGTCTCAGGAAAAGAACATCAAATATTTATTTTAAGAGAAATTGAAATCAAATTCTAAAAAATCATGTGCTTATACAGGGTGACCATAAAGTTCATGTGCAATTAAAACAGTGTGCTATTTTTGGCTTGGCACCCATAGCTCAAGCACCTAAGGCTCCAAATACATACACCAGGGCTGTGGGTTTGAATCCAGCCCGGGCCTGCCAAACAACAATGCCAACTACAACAAAAATAACCAGGCATTGTGGCGGTTGCCTGTAGTCCCAGCTACTTGGGAGGCTGAAGCAAGAAAATCACTTAAGCCCTGGAGTGAAGTTTGCTGTGAGCTGTGATGCCACGCGCTCTACCCAGGACGACAGCCTCAGGCTCTGTCTCAAAAATAAATAAATAAATAATAAAAAGAATGATACTCTTTGGGCGGTGCCTGTGGCTCAGTGGGTAGAGCACTGGCCCCATATACCGAGGGTGGCGGGTTTGAACCCACCCCAGCCAAATTGCAAACAAAAAATAGCCAGGTGTTGGGCAGGCGCCTGTAGTCCCAGCTACTCAGTAAACTGAGGTTGCTGTGAGCTGTGATTGCACAGCATTCTACTGCGGGCAATAGAGTGAGACTCTGTCTCTGGAAAAAAAAAAAGTGTGCAATTTTAAATTGCACATGAACTTTGTGGCCATTCTGTATTATACAACTTGGCATAAGACTTGTATATATAATAAATATTTGGCTTCAGCTTGGCACCTGTAGCTCAGCAGCTAGGGTACCGTCCACATACACCAGGGCTGGCAGGTTTGAACCAGGCCTGGGCCTGCCAAAAAACAATGGCAACTACTACAAAAAAGCAGCCGGCGCCTGTAGTCCCAGCTACTTGGGAGGCTGAGGCAAGAGAATCACTTAAGCCCAAGAGTTGGAAGTTGCTGTGAGCTGTGATGCAACCACACTGTACCAAGGGTGACATAGTGGCACTCTGTCTAAAAAAAATAAAAATAAATAAATAAATAAATACTTTGCTTCATATAATAGCTGCTTATAAAAACAATCAACTTTGTATTTACTTGGCTAGGTGGCAAATATATCAAGTCTTTGAAATACAGAATAACTGTGTTCCAAATTTACCTTTAGTGTTGGTATTTGTAGAGATACATTTGTAGGGGCATACATTCAAACACTTATTAACAAATTCAGGAATTATACTGTGCCAGGAGCTATGCTGTGTTTAGACTAGTTCATATTAGTTCTATATTAATACTTTCTTTTCAATTTTTATTTCTATATTAGTGATTTTTTAACAGTTGTAATTACAATAGTGGTTAGAGCATGAACTCTAGAGCCACGCTGCTTATGTTCAAATACTGAATACTGCCACTTAGAAAGTGTAAAACTTTATGAAAATAGCTGAACTTTTAGGTATCTGCTTCTTCATCAGGTTGTTGTGTGATATTTATTTTTAATTGAGATGGAATTCATATCACATGAAATTAATCATTTTAAAGCACAGTTCATTGGTATTTACTACATTTATAATGTTGTGCAACCACCACCTGTATTTCATTTCAAAACTTTTTGAATGAATTAACAAAATGTGTCACACAGTAGAATGTTAGCCATAAAAAGGAATGAAAAACTGATGAATGCTACAAGGTAGATGAACCTTGAAAATATTTTGAGGGCAGAGAAACCACAGCTGGGTGCAGTGGGATACATGCCTATAGTCCCAGCTGCTTTGGAGTCTGAGGGAGGAGGATTGCTTGAGCCCAGGAGTGAAGTTTGAAGTTACACTTGTGAATAACCACTGGATTCTAGCCTGACAGCATAGCAAGACCCTGTCTCTCTCTCTCTTATTTATTTATTTATTTTTTTTTAGAGAGTATCACTTTGTCACCTTGGGTAGAGTTCCATGGCATGGTAGCTCACAGTAACCTCAAACTCCTGGGCTTAAGCGATTCTCTTAATTCAGCCTCTCAAGTAGCTGGGACTACAGGTGCCTGCCACAACGCCTGTCTATTTTTAGAGACCTGGTCTCACTCTTGCTAGGCTGGTCTCGAACCTGTGAGCTCAGGCGTGAGCTACTGGGCCCTGCCAACACTTATGTTTTCTAATAAAACCTAGAACAAATCCATGGGTGTATCCTCTCCTTTATTGGGTTAAAGCTATTAAGATTTTTGTTTCCAGCTCAGCGCCTGTAGCTCAAGTGGCTAGGGTGCCAGCCACATATACCAGAGGTGGCGGGTTCCAGCCCAGCCCAGGACTGCCAAACAGCAATGACAACTACAGCCAAAAAATAGCCCAGCATTGTAGTGGGTGCCTGTAGTCCCAGCTACTTAGGAGGCTGAGACAGGCAAATTGCTTAAGCCCAAAAGAGTTTGAGGTTGCTGTGAGCTGTGACAACTTGGCACTCTATGGAGGACAATAGTAAGACTCTGTCTCAGAAAAAAAAAAAAAAGGTTTTTGTTTCCTCCCCACTCTACACTCACCCACCTCATCCTGCCTCTGCCTGTCTGTTTACTGCTACTTTTCTCCAGGGACTATAGTGAAAAGAAGGGGCAGATTTCTGGCAAAGTAGAATAGTGGTTAGGTTGGGTGGATATTCCAAGTTATCTTAGGCAAATGTGTGTTCTCGTATTTACATTTATTACCTGGGAGTGGCACTACCTTCTTTTATTAATATGGTAGCTAGCTACTGAACCTTAAAGTTACCCCATGGCTCCCTTCTGCTTTCTTATTATTTGTCCTCACCACCATTTGTACTAGTCCTGTTGTGTTAGTTTTCAATTCCTGTGTAACAAGTGACCACACACTTAGTGGTTTAAAATAAATTTATTATCTGTATGTCTGTAGGCCAGACTGCTGCAAATCTCACTGAATTAAAAGCAAGATGTCAGCAGAACTATTTTCCTTTTTCAGGGGGAAAATTAATTTCCTTAACTTTTCCAGCTTCTAGAGCAAGTGTCCTCAAACTATGGCCCGCGGGCCACATGCAGCCCACCTAGGACATTTATCGGGCCCATCAGGTGTTTTTGCCACCACTGCCTGTCCTGCTTAGCAGCCGACTCATCCCCAGGCCCACAGTCCGGCCCTCCAATGGTCTGAGGGACAGTGAACTGGCCCCCTGTTGAAAAAGTTTGAGGACCCCTGTTCTAGAGTCTACCCACATTCCTTGGCTAGTGGCCTCTCCCACTGTCTTCAAAGCCGGCAATGGTGGACTGAATCATCATCACACTGCAACATTCCCACTACTTCTCTATCTCCCTATTCTACTTTTAAGGATTTTTTATGCTTACATTACTCCCCCTTTGTTAATCCAGAATAATCTCCCTATTTTAAGGTCAGCTGATTAATAACCTGCTATATATGTAACATGTTCACAGGTATGGCAGATTAGGATGAGGACATCTTTGGAGGAGGAGGCATTATTCACCTACCACATCTTTCTTCTGCATATTTTGATCTATAATTTCTTCTTTCAAAATAGTCTCATTGGACCCAAACTATGAAACTCCTACAAGAAAACATAGAGGAAACACTTCATGAAGTGTTTGGGCTGGGCAAAGATTTTTAAATTTTTAAATTTTTATTTCTTTCATTTTAAATATTTTCTTTTTTTTTTTGGCAAGGATTTTTTTTAATAAGACCTCAAAATCCCAGACAATAAAGCAAAAATACACAAATGGAATCAAACAACAAAGCTCTGCATAGTGAAGGAAACATAGAGTGAAGAAACAGCGTGGGAGAGAGCATTTGCCCACCTGACACGGGGTGAATGTCCAGACTCTGTAAGGGACTCACAGCAAAAATAGTCATAATCATAATCCAATTAAAAAATGGGCTAAGGACCTGAATAGATGATTCTTAAAAGAAGACCTAAGAGTGACTGATAGATAAGTGAAAAAATGCTCAGTGTCTCTAAATCATCAGGGAAATGCAAATCAAAACCACAATGAGAGATCACATTGGCCCATTTAGATTGACAGTTATCAAAAAGACAAAAAAATAAAGGATCCTATCCTTTCACGGGGATCATAGCAGAGCAAGCTTGCCTGAGAGATACCATAGAGCTCTAAGCACATAGTGCTCTGAGGCTGGAGCACCAGATCAAATCAGTGTGCTGAAGAGATATCGGCACTTCTTTTACTGACAGTTGTAGGATATGCAAAGGTATGGAATGAATATTCCCACAAGTTAGCAGAAGAATTAGAGTTCACTATAATTTTCACTGTAAGTGCTGTACTAAACACCCAATTGTAACCTGCTGTGTGTAGACAGAGGTAACTTTTAAACTTGAGTTTTGAAGAATACTAATGATATATATAGCATTCTCCCTTGTCAAGGAAGGCTGACCGATTGAAATATATAGGAGAACTAGGAAATTTTCATACATATCTTTAAAGTTAGCCTAGTTTCTGGTTGGTATCATGATTAAAAGACTGTATGTTGTAGCCATTATTAGATCACAGCCTGAAACTTGATTTTATACATATCTGGGTTGAGAACCATAAACTTGAGCAGGATTTTCATGCATATGAGGAGTTTTTAGCAAAAAGATTATTCCTATTTTATTTAAAACACAAACAAACAAATATTTTAAAGAACAATGTGATTCTTAAGTGTCCTTTCACTTGTGATGAATATATGATTAAGCACAGAGAATAGAAGTTTGGATATTTTGGTTTATGAGATTATCAGATAGTGAATACTGTAGTGGCAACTGACCTGTAAACAGTTAAAAATCGATTTATCTGTTACCTTGGACATGTGTCTTAGGTTGCAACCCCCTAAGTTTTTCATTTGCAAGAATCAACTACATTTTCAATATGAGAGAGTTGAGTTCTCTTCTGGAAAATTAAATATTTATGTTTAAGCATACAACATTAGAAATTTGAGCAATAGTAATCCCAATAGATTGTATGTATTTGTTCACCAAAAATCTTATTTGACTCATTGTTTTTTTGGTTTTTTGGGGGTTTTTTTGTAGAGACACAGTCTTACTTTATCACCCTTGATAGAGTGCTGTGGTGTCACAGTTCACAGCAACCTCCAACTCCTGGGCTTAGGCAATTCTCTTGCCTCGGCCTCCTGAGCAGCTGGGACTACAGGCACCTGCCACAAGACTTGGCTATTTTTTTTGTTGCAGTTTGTCCAGTGCTGGGTTTGAACTTGCCACCTTAGGTATATGGGGCCGACACCCTACTCACTGAGCCACAGGCACTGTCCTTGACTCATTGTTAACAGCTAACTTTCATTTATTTAAAATTGTGCCTCATTGGCTTGGTGCCTGTAGCTCAAGTGGCTAGAGCACCAGCCACAAACACTGGAGCTGGTAGGTTCGAATCCAGCTGGGGTTTGCCAAAGAACAATGACAACTACAACCAAAAAATAACTGGGCATTGTGGCAGGTGCCTATAGTCCCAGCTACTTGGGAGGCTGAGGCAAGAGAATCACTTAAGCCGAAGAGTTTGAGGTTGCTGTGAGCTGTGACGTGACAGCATTCTACCCAGGGCAACAACTTGAGACTCTTGTCCCCAAAAATAAATAAATAAATAAAAATAAAATTGTGCCTCATTATATTTGTGATACTGCAGTGGCTAAAGCCTTTTTCTAACTTTTCAGGGAAGTGTGACAGCAATGACAGTGTTTTTTCCCTTGGATACAGCTAGACTTCGTCTTCAGGGTGAGTATTTTCTCTTCTGTAGTAATCATATTCCTGTTCATTTGGTGTCAGGGAGCAAACATATTCTCTAGTAAGTTCTCAATTAATGTAAAGATATTCTGTTTCTTTGCTATCCAGTGTGGTCTGTTTTCACAAACTTTAAATACTGGTCATCACTGCTGTTTCCTGATCAGCAGAGAGTCATTCATAGATGAGTCATAACTGTGGCCATTTTCTAATCTTTTCGAATTCCTGAGCTCAAGCAACTCTCCCTCTTTAGCCTCCCAGAGTGCTGGGATTACAGGCGTGAATCACCTTACCCGGCCAGTGAGCCAGGTTAATATCAAAATTCAGGCCTCAAATGAGCCTCCCGCCACAATCTACCAAGTAGCTGAATAGTTGGGATTATAGACACGTGCCACTACATCCATCCTGTACCTTGCCTTTTCTACTTGACACAATTTTGAATGCCTTCCAAATCAGCACATTGGTTGTTTCTGCTTTGTATCTGACTGTTGCATGGTATGGTTGTACCTGTAACCAACCAGTTTGCCTTTCCCCCATGGTAGATTCTTGAGTTGTTTCCACTCTTTTATCAAATGGATTCATTCATATGCCATGTTGTTTCTGTAAATTCTATGGGATAAATTCCCAGAAATGGGATTAGTAGACCAAAGGGGAAAGGTGTTTATAACTTTAATAATTGTTTTTTGTTGTTTTGTTTTGAGACACAGAGTCTCACTTTTTGGCCCTCAGAGAGTGTTGTGGCATCGTAGCTCACAGCACTCATAAACTCTTGGACTGGAGTCATCCTGTTGCCTCATTTTTTCATTTTTAGTAGAGACAGGGTCTTACTCTTGCTCAGGCTGGTCTCGAACTCCTGAGCTCAAACGATCCTCCCACCTCAGCCTCCCAGAGTGCTAGGATTATAGGCATCAGCCACTGTGCCCGGCCTAACTTTAATAATTGTTGCAAGATTGCCTTCTATAGGGATTTAGTAATTTGCCATCCCATAAGCCACGTTAGTACCAGTTTATTTCTTAGCACATAGATTAATTTCCACAAAGAGGTGGCCAACGCATAGAGAATATTTTGTAAATGTTTTGTAAGGTGACTTTTCAGAGACCCTGTATATATATTATACATATAATACTTTTAAGAAAGCAAGAGAGCTTTATGAAATACAAGAAATAAATTTCTCATGTCAGATTTTTTACTTTAGAAATTTGGAATTAAGGGCAGCACTTGTGGCTTAAAGGAGTAGAGCGCCGACCCCATATGCCAGAGGTGGTGGGTTCAAACCCATCCCCAGCCAAAAAAGAAAAAAAGAAATTTGGAATTAAAGTGCTTTTCAGGGCTCGGCGCCTGTGGCTCAATCGGCTAAGGCGCCAGCCACATACACCTAAGGTGGCGGGTTCGAATCCCCAGCCCAGGCCCGCCAAACAACAACGATGGCTGCAACAAAAAAATGGCCGGGCGTTGTGGCGGGTGCCTGTGGTCCCAGCTACTTGGGAGGTGGAGGCAGGAGACTCGCTTGAGCCCAGGAGTTGGAGGTTGCTATGCGCTGTGATGCCATGGCACTCTACCCAGGGGGATAGCTTGAGGCTCCGTCACAAAAAAAAAAAAAAAAAAAAGAAATTTATTTCTTGTATTTCATAAAGCTCTCTTG